>CM067222.1:51997440-52101524 GCA_034190945.1 Octodonta nipae | reverse complement strand
ATCTGTTCTGTTCGACCGGGAATTCTAGCTGAAGACTTTGCCACAATTTTATGGGCGTGAATGATGTGTGTGACGGGCCGTGTCATAAAATTCCTCATTCATGAACCGAAGAACATCATATCTCGGTCGAACATAAATCCATGCTGGCTAATTAGGTCCATTCCCATTAAAAATCGTCCTCAATATTCGCTACCAGGACCCTATGCCGGATCATGTTGTCCCTATCTGTAGCACGACATCTGCCTCACCTGTATGGACATGGACTCGCCGGTGACTGTTCTGAGCTGGATGTTATTGTAACTGGCCGAATTTCTGATGCTCTCAAAACCCTGGACTTGGCAATGGACACAGCGGCGCCGGTATCGATGGTGATGGTAACTGCTCGCCCGTTGATGGTGCCTCTGATGACTAGGCTGCCGCTATCTCTGCAGAATCCCCGGATGGATAACGTTTTGGGGGCTGGTGGAGGGACAGTCAGCATTCGCCCCTTTATGCTGACTGACTGACGGTCCCTGGACATGTGGCTGTTTTGTTGGTTACCCCTGGTCGGTGACTCGACAATCACGTTGGAAGTGCCCTGTCCGTCCGCAGCGGTAACATGCCCCTCTGGTGCCAGTTCTTTGTGACCTTTCTAGTATTTTGTTCAGACCAGCCAGCAGCGCTTGAAATGGTGACTCTGACTCTTCCTGGTTGAAGGAAACTGCTCGGACCCTCGGCTTGGACATGTTCGTGACGGCCTCTACTTCCAAAGCCCGAAGTAGAGCTTCACTACTTTTCTTGACGCCACTCAGTCTTAAATTTCTTTGTACTTCCACATCTCCGATGCCGTTTATGAAACTCTGCGTGGCCAACTGGTCTTTCGTTTCCTCTGGCAGGTCTGGGTAGGACAAGTGTACTAACCGTCTAATATCTGCTTCGAATTCTTGAAGACTTTCACCGGATTTTTGCGTTTTTCCACTCAGTTGGACTTGGTATACCTGGCTCAAGGATTGATTGTCGTAACGTTTGTCCAGGATGGCGATGATCTTGTCGAAATTGCCTTGTTCATCGACTGGAATGCTCTGGAGGAGTTCTAGAGCCGGACCTCTTAAGGAAATTACCAGAGATGTGGATTTTTCATGATTATCCCATCCATTAGCTGTAGCCACGGCCTCAAATTGCCGTTTATACATGGGCCAAGATGAACTGCCGTCGAATGTGGGTGGTTTACTAATAGAACCTCTGGTACTCACGGTGTTCTGGTATTTTCCTCGCTGTAAGTCCTGTTGCATTTTTTTGATTTCTGTTTCCACCTTGTTTTGAATAGCACTGATTTCAAATTTCACCTGGCTCTGTATGGAATCGATGTCATCTACTTTGGTTTCAAGGGCCTCCACATTATTTTTTAGGATCTTTATGTCGTCGTTTATCTCTTTTATATCTGATTCTATTATTTGCATTCTATCATTAACTGTTTCGTTAACTTGTGATACTATTTGCATTAGTTGTTCAAATTGCATTTGTCTTTTTTCTTCAGTTTGATCTTGTTTTTGTTCAAATATTTTAAAATCATTTTCTCGTTTTTCTTCAAATTTCGAGAACAATCCTTCCAATAAATTTTGTTGTTCGCTTTTCATTGTAGAAACTAGATTTGTTGTTTTTCTTCCATCGTGGAAACAAGATTTTCTAATTCTACTTTACGTTTTTCATCGATATTAGTGACAAGATTTCCTAACTCAACTTTAAGTTTATCATCAAAAGATTTCACTAACCTTTGTTGAATTTCTTCTTGATGTTGTTTCTCCTTCTTGTCACGTTTTTCTAGAATCTGTGCTATTTTTTCGTCTAGTCCCTCCGTAACCTGTTTGATCATTTTTCTGGTAGTTTCGTCGGTTTTTTCCATACTTCGAGTTTCCATGAATCAAATTACGATTTTAACTGACTTAATCATCCCACTTCTGACACCAAATTGCAATATACTTCGTGGGTTGAATTGAAAAATTATAACAACTAATATTTACTTTCACTTTCTAGAACTTTATTTACATTTAAAACAGCTGATTCACAATACATTTTCATATAAGCTAGTCGTCGCGGTATATCTGCCTGGCGATCGTGGCGTTCTTCTTTTATATCACCAGCGTAGAATTCTCCAGTAGAAATCAACATCGTTCCTTCCGCTGCCGAGCCTTTTCGAGAATCGTATATTTTTATCTTGAAGCGTTTGTTGTCGTGCTGAAATGACACAGGGTCGGCTTTGGGTAAATTTCGTAACAATATTTTTAAATCATTTGTATAAAAGATATTAACAAAAATATTAAACATCGACTTAATTCCTACTTTAGAAACTATACTATTTAAAATTTGAAAAATATATTTTATTTATATTTTTAAATAATTTGAATAACAGGTTTAATAATTTGTAATTTAAACTTTGACCTATTTTGCCGTTTTTCTTCCAATCTACAGAGCCTCAAAACTCAGACAGTGGATTATAAAAGGCATCTCTGAAAGTTTATTAGTATAATAAAACTCTAATGTTAATTTTTGGGGGCCAAATTAGAAAATTAAATACATATGTATTGTGATAAAAATCAAGCGAATCCTAAAGTAGATAAAATAAAAAGTCTATGTGTGGAAAATCAAAGTGTATATTTTTTATAAATTTAAAACGCTTCCTTTAAAAGATATAAGGGTAAATATAAGAAAATGCACTCATTCCCTGCTTGTCTGAAACTGGAATATTCGAATCTTGAAGGTGGTACGGAACCATAAGTATGCGAGTCCAACTCGCACTTGACCAAATTATTTTTCAATAACATAGCTTGTACCTTTTTTTAGAAAATCGGGGAAAACTTTTAACGACATTTTTATACAGTAAGCTTTGATAGAGTTGCTGGTATTAACTGTTCGGAACTTGGGGTAACTTGTAAATAAAATGAATTAATCAAAATAAATGTCAGTTAATAGGTATATACAGTGTGTATACATAAATGAAACGATTTCTTTTTATTAATAATTTTAAGAAAAAGTTATTCTTCACAGATTTACATGGTCTAAAACGAAAAACAGTATTCCATGTCACTTTTTTAACTGTGGAAAAGGCTTGTCATCAAAAAGGACTTTTGAATGCTTCATTTTTGTTAAGATCTGAAATTGTTAACAAATAGAAGTAATTATAATTAAAAACTGAATCTACTTATGCCATTGCACTAAAAATAATATAATAAGTATTTCTGTTCAACTTCAAGGTGGAGGTCCTCAGTTGGTTTCTATATACAGTGTGTCTTCATAAGTTGAGTTCAAACGGAAAACATTCTTATGAATATTATTTAGAGAAAAAAATATTCTTCATAAAAATACTTTCATGTTCGGAAACATATACTGTAATCATTACATGTCACTTTTTCAACTGTATACGAAGTTTGCCAGCAAATATTAATTTGCTTAAAAGTAAAATGGCTTTATTTTTCATAATATATAAAATCTTATCAAACAGGGGTAACAAGAATTATAAAATGCATCTAATTATGACACATCACTAAAAATTGTATAATAGATCTTCATGTCACTTTTTAACTGACTTCCAAAAAGGAGGAGGTTATCAATTCGTCGCGTATTTTTTTTTTAGGCACTGGAAAATTTTCTATGTACATCTGAAGCCTATAGGTAGTAAAGCATAGTATTTTCGGCTCCTTAAATCAATGAGTACCAAGCTCGTTTTGTTTGTATACCAGGCAAATACCTATTTAAATGCAAATTTTTCCATTTTGCGAAGAACGTGCATTTGGTTGTCACATTCTCCCGGCCTAATAGAAAATTCATGTCAAACTTTAAACTGCTATTTGGTGGGTTCATAGACAGGGTGTTTAGTTATCGCAAACAAAATCACAAAGTGAAGTGGTAGAAGGAGTTGCATTTATATGAAGATTGAAATATAGGATGGACTAGAATGATAGTGATCCGTAGGCAGCCGTATATACAGGATGGTTGGAATATAGGGTGGACTGGACGTAAAAAACGTATAAAACTCTCATATGAAAATTCCAAAATTCTTATCAAAAATTTCATCGAAATGACATAACGGACATTTCCAAATAAATATTTTAATTCCAACGTAATAGTGCGGTAATTTTAGGAACTGGAAGTTTTAATTACGAATATGAAAATTTTCTCTGTACATCTCAAGCATATATGTAATAAAGCATAGTATTTTCGGCTCCTTAAATCAATGAGTACCAAGCTCGTTTTGTTTGTATACCAGGCAAATACCTATTTAAATGCAAATTTTTCCATTTTGCGAAGAACGTGCATTTGGTTGTCACATTCTCCCGGCCTAATAGAAAATTCAGTGACAACACATGTCAAACTTTAAACTGCTATTTGGTGGGTTTATTGACAGGGTGTTTAGTTATAGCAAACAAAATCACAAAGTAAAGTGGTAGGAGTTGCATTTATATGAAGATTGAAATATAGGACGGACTAGAATGATAGTGGTCCGTAGGCAGCCGTATATACAGGATGGTTGGAATATAGGGTGGACTGGACGTTTGGTGGTATAAAAATGTTGGAAAAAATGTGAAATTAAAATTATATCTGGTGATAAAAAAACTGTTATATGATGTGAACATAAGCAAATCATATACAGGATGGTTGAAATATATGCTGGAGTTGAATTATATTTATACAGTGTGATTAAAAACTTATTTCTTTTATAGCCCATAAGAAGTTGCATAAAGTGTGGAGAGGAATTAATGTTACACAGGGCGATAATATAAAATGTTAAAAATGAAATAATTTATGGGGTAGCCCACAAGGAGTTATATACTATGGTTGAAATATAGGACGAATTTGACTCCGTAAATATGGGATGGATTCTGCTCCGTCCTATACTTTACAGAAGGCAGCTAACAAATTTATGCTTGTCCGTGGGCAGTCGTATGGACAGATGGTTGGTACATAGGTTGGAGTGGAATTATCTATAGTTATACAGGGTTGTCAAAAAAGTTGAAAAAAAGTTACATGGCGTAGTCCATAAGGCATAAATATATTTTGGGCTTATTAAGTCAACGCCTACTAGTACATTTTGTTCGTAAAGATTTACCTGTCAATTTAAATGAGAAAGTATCATTGTGTAATGTTGAGGCTTTCAATGTTACCTGGTTCTGTCTATTAAGGTTATACATACAAAATAAAAAACAAAGAATGAAAACTACCTGAGTTCAAAAAAAAAGTTGAAAATAAAACATTTAAAAAATATATAACCGACTTCTACCTATAACTAAAAAGCTAAACATAATTATAACAAAATACAACTCTACAAATAAATAACACATTCAATGTTGTTAGGTACCTACCCAGGAAGTAAAAAATGTAAACATTAAAAGGTGCTCATTCTGTACAAATTAATTACCTACCAATCTAGTATATTTTTGAAGTCGGTGCCAAGCAACAATCAAATTTGATGACTTAGTATATAAGTACGCAATGAAGGATTTTAGATTTGCTTTTCAACGAGGTTGGTCAAGTTATTAAATGAAAGTAAAATACCTTATGTTAGGTAACATCGAAAAAGTTTATTAGAATTGAAACCTGCATCCAATTAAGCCATTGCCTCACTAAAAATGGTAAAATAAATACTTTTTTAAAAAACAAAAATCGATTTCAAAAGAGAATTAACTAAAAAACATCAAATAATGTTTACTACAACAATTAAATACTTTTCATGAAGTCGTTGCCAAGCTATTTTTTGAAGTACATTGATAGTTGTACCTCGCAACTTCGCTCTTCAAGTTGTGACCGACTTCAGAAAAAGTATTTAATTGTTGTAGCAAAAATTATTTAATGTTTTTTAGTTAATTTTCTTTTGAAGTCGGTTTTCGTTTTTTTTAATGTATTTATTATCTGAATATATGCAAACCGTTGAAATCGAATTTTTAGCTTTGTTTTTGTAAACGAATCACTACAATATGATAACAACGTTTTCTTAAGACATCAATCTGTATAGTGGCTTTTACTTTGCCCACGTCTCCAGCTAGGGCGCCCTGTTTTACTTTTGGGACGTTTATCGTTTTCTCAAATGGTATTTGTTAATTTATTGGGTTTTTACTCCACTGTGACGGGAATTCATCCCATATTTCGTGGATTGGACATTCATCCGAAGTTTCGTGGAATCCAAATTGTAGTTGGTCTGACGACAAGCGGCTGGCTTTCTGGAAATTCATCGAATTTCATCGAATGATCGAGAAAACTTCTTAGAATTCCGAGAAGAAAAATATAATACCGGAGAGCTGGCGAAAGGATTCATTATTCGATAGCCGTATAGTAAATATCAGGTGTTTAAAGCAGTGGCTTGAACCAGTTGGAAGTGTCAGATTTAAAAAAAAAGAAGTTGGGGAAAAGGATTTAGAAATTAAAATGAATTAATACAACGGCTATGAGATGCCCTAAAAAATATACATAATAATCTCGATACTTATTTGTTTGAAGTTTCTGGTAATGGGCACATGAGTTTGCTATTAAAAAATAGAAGACAAATTACCAGAAAATTCTAAAACCCTAGAAACATTACAAGAAAATTCGAAAATCCTAGAAGACAAATTACTAGAAAATTTTAAATCACTAGAAGACAAATTACTAGAAAATTCAAAAACACTAGAAGACAAATTGCTAGAAAACTAATACGGGTGAAGCGAAGTGAGTTAAGTCGTGTTTTAGAAGTACTCCTAATTAATCCCGTAAATAAGTGGTTAATACTTATAAATAAGAGACGAAATTTGACAAGTGCATAATTAAAGTGTTCATGTGCCATCTGGGAAACTCAGCATATAGATATAAGGTCTGCTTTCATTACAATTTTTATAAAATATTTCCCGTCACAGTGTTATTTCCAAAGTCATAAATTTACATCGGACATTTTTTGTGATGCCCGGCATTTGTACTTTTTGTAATAACTGTACGACCCGAACGAATCCAGGTGTTTCTTGTGACAAATGCACAAAAAACTATCACTTAAAATGTGTGAAATTACCTAGTAGTTTTTGTGAATTCTCTCCGGATTCCGGTGTTAATTGGGTTTGTCAAAAATGCAGAATGGATTGCAACGATGACAACTCTAAAATTGATCAGTTATTAACAGCAGTTAATTTAATTAGATCTGAATTGAAAGATTTTCAGAATTAAACATGCCGAAATTATTGAATCTTTAAATTTTTATGGAAATAAAATCGACGACTTTGGATTACGTATGGATCATTTTCAACAAACCGTAAGCGTTGTTCCAGGGCTTAAAGAAGAAGTAAATGTCCTAAAAAAACAATGTTCACAACTGAGTTCTGAGTTAGAAAATTTACAACAACAAGGCAGATTATGTAATATTGAATTGTGTGGAGTCTCTGAGAAAAGAGATGAGGATTTAAAGCTCATTGTTCAAAGTATTTCAGAGCTCATCGAATTTAGAATGGCTGATAACCATATAATCAATCGAGTGTCATCGGGTGAAAACCCATCCTAACAACAAGGGCAATTCTAATATCAACCACAATATAATTATAAAATTTAAAAATCAAGTCATGAAAAAGAAATTCATTGAAGCGGCTCGTGCAAACAAAGATAAATTGATTAAATCTGCTTTCAGTACTGGCAAAATATTCATTAACGAGCATTTATCTCCTTTTTATAAAATTCTGTACAAACAAGCAAGGAAATTCAGTTTATCTAATAACTACAAGTACTGCTGGGTCAAGGACTGCAAAAAAAAACATAAAAAAATCGGAATCCTAAAAATCCTTTTTGATTTCCTCCATTGATGTACTGCAGAAGATTGGAAATCCAGAAGTGCCTTAGTGACAGTATATTAAGACTCTTGTATTAAGATTATTGTATAGCATTTTTTCAAGTTCAAAGAATTTCATCTCTACTACCAGAACACTCGCGGATTAAGAACTAAAACAAACAGTTTTTTTCAGTGGGTATGTTCTGGTAATTTTGACATTATCTGTGCTACAGAAACATGGTTACAAGAAGAAATCTTGGACTCCGAATTAATTCCCTCCACATATACAGTGTATAGAAGAGACCGTGACTTAATTAATAGTGGTAAAAGTGATGGTGGTGGCATTTTGATAGGGGTTAAGAGTAATATAGTATCAAAGACTTTACCTTCGTGGCATTCAAATGAAAAAATTGAAGACTTATGGGTATCATTATCCTTGAGTGAAGGTAAAAAACTATTCATTTGTTGTGTATGTATTCCCCCAGATAGTACAAACAAAGATTTTATAACTCATTTTGAGAAAGTTGAAAATATTATAAACAACAACCCACAACAATGTTTTCTTTTTATTGGTGATTACAATTGTTCTGATATAACTTGGAAAACTAATAATGAGAATCCGAATACTTTTTCGCCTTCCTCAGGACATGATGGTCGAAGTGAATATGTTAAAAACTTTATTTATCTTGTTGGATTAAAACAATTCAATAACATTGCAAATTCTCACGGAAAAATTTTAGACTTAGTTTTATCAAATAATCTTGATATAAGTGTTCATGAATCTTTGTCACCGTTTGTCCCTGAGGATTTGCATCATAAGGCTTTAGAAATAATATTACAATTATCTGTTGAAAAATTACTGACGCGTAAGCCCTACAGACAACACTTATTTTATAAGGCGAATTATGATAATATCAAAAAGTAATCTTGATGATATTTTGTGGAGAGAAGTACTGGATCATGATGATATCAATGTTTGTGTTGATTTTTTTTATAATATTCTTGATAACGCGATTGAAACTCATGTTCCGGTTAAGGTTTTTAACAAACGTGGTAATCCTAAATGGTTTTCATCATATTTAATTCAATTAATGAAGAAGAAAAACAAATTTCATAAACGATGGAAACCATATAAGGATGCTAATGACTATACACGATTTTCTGAATTGAGAAAAGAAGTTAAAAAAACAATAAACAAAGATTATAAAAATTATGTTAAACAACTGGAGGAAAACATTAACAAATCTCCGAAACAGTTTTGGTCGCATGTGTCTAATAAACGTAAAAAGTGCGCACTGCCCTTGATAATGAATTATAAGGATAGGGAATACACAGGATCTGTAGAAATATGTTCAGCTTTTTCTGAGTACTTCAGCTCAGTTTTTGTTGATAACAAGAATCCCTCATTGATTCATCATGTTAATTCCAATGTAAATTTTGATATTACTTCAATTTCTAGAAATCAGATTACTAATGCAATTAAATCTTTAGATATTAACAAGGGTCCGGGCCCTGACGGAATTCCAGCCGTTTTTATTAAAACTGTGCTAATGAGCTTATCGAGCCTTTGTGGATTATATTTAACAAGTCACTGGCAAGCGGCTGTTTTCCAGATAAGTGGAAAATGGCCCAAGTTGTCCCCATATTTAAGTCTGGTGTTAAGAATATTGTAAATAACTATAGGCCAGTATCTTTATTAAATTTAACGGGTAAAATTTTTCAAAAAATTCTGACTCAAGAGCTATTCTTTCTGGTTAAAGATCGTCTTACCATGTTTCAGCACGGATTTTTTAAGAAAAGATCAGTAGCTACTAATTTAGTGCCTTTCATTCAGTATATATATAATGGGATGGAAAACGGTCAGTCAGTATGTGCTGTGTACACCGATTTTTCCAAAGCATTCGACAAGGTACATCATCCGACACTGGTCGCCAAACTTATAAATTTCGGTGTGCATGGCATGGTACTGGATCTTATTTGTTCATATATCTCCAACAGAACCCAGTATGTTGCTCTAAACAATGTAAAGTCTAGAGTCACTCCTATTAATTCGGGTGTTCAACAAGGGTCCCACTTGGGTCCCTTATTATTTAGTATTTTCATTTCAGACGTAGTTGAATGTTGTTCTTTTTGTAATGTACTTTTATATGCTGATGACATGAAAATCTATCGAAAAATTTCAACAATTAATGTTTACCAATTAATGCAAGCCGACCTTTGTAGCTTTTTTAATTTCTGTGAAGTCCACAGATTAATATTGAATGTAACGAAGTGCAATTGTATACTATTTTCAAGATTAGTTAATCCACCACTAGTTGATATGACCATCAATAATGATATTATTCCTCAAGTAACCCAAATTAAAGATTTAGGAGTTATTATGGACAAAAAGTTAAGCTTTGATAACCACATTTCCTTTATGGTACAAAAAGCCTTAAGGCTCCTGGGCTATATACTAAGAAATACAAAAGATTTTAAAGACCATAGTACAGTAATAAGGTTGTATATTTCATACGTAAGATGTTCTTTAGAATATTGCAGTATGGCATGGAATCCTATGTATGATAAGCATATAAAGAAAAAGTATTTAATTGTTGTAGCAAAAATTATTTAATGTTTTTTAGTTAATTTTCTTTTGAAGTCGGTTTTCGTTTTTTTTAATGTATTTATTATCTGAATATATGCAAACCGTTGAAATCGAATTTTTAGCTTTGTTTTTGTAAACGAATCACTACAATATGATAACAACGTTTTCTTAAGACATCAATCTGTATAGTGGCTTTTACTTTGCCCACGTCTCCAGCTAGGGCGCCCTGTTTTACTTTTGGGACGTTTATCGTTTTCTCAAATGGTATTTGTTAATTTATTGGGTTTTTACTCCACTGTGACGGGAATTCATCCCATATTTCGTGGATTGGACATTCATCCGAAGTTTCGTGGAATCCAAATTGTAGTTGGTCTGACGACAAGCGGCTGGCTTTCTGGAAATTCATCGAATTTCATCGAATGATCGAGAAAACTTCTTAGAATTCCGAGAAGAAAAATATAATACCGGAGAGCTGGCGAAAGGATTCATTATTCGATAGCCGTATAGTAAATATCAGGTGTTTAAAGCAGTGGCTTGAACCAGTTGGAAGTGTCAGATTTAAAAAAAAGAAGTTGGGAAAAGGATTTAGAAATTAAAATGAATTAATACAACGGCTATGAGATGCCCTAAAAAATATACATAATAATCTCGATACTTATTTGTTTGAAGTTTCTGGTAATGGGCACATGAGTTTGCTATTAAAAATAGAAGACAAATTACCAGAAAATTCTAAAACCCTAGAAACATTACAAGAAAATTCGAAAATCCTAGAAGACAAATTACTAAAAAATTTTAAATCACTAGAAGACAAATTACTAGAAAATTCAAAAACACTAGAAGACAAATTGCTAGAAAACTAATACGGGTGAAGCGAAGTGAGTTAAGTCGTGTTTTAGAAGTACTCCTAATTAATCCCGTAAATAAGTGGTTAATACTTATAAATAAGAGACGAAATTTGACAAGTGCATAATTAAAGTGTTCATGTGCCATCTGGGAAACTCAGCATATAGATATAAGGTCTGCTTTCATTACAATTTTTATAAATATTTCCCGTCACAGTGTTATTTCCAAAGTCATAAATTTACATCGGACATTTTTTGTGATGCCCGGCATTTGTACTTTTTGTAATAACTGTACGACCCGAACGAATCCAGGTGTTTCTTGTGACAAATGCACAAAAAACTATCACTTAAAATGTGTGAAATTACCTAGTAGTTTTTGTGAATTCTCTCCGGATTCCGGTGTTAATTGGGTTTGTCAAAAATGCAGAATGGATTGCAACGATGACAACTCTAAAATTGATCAGTTATTAACAGCAGTTAATTTAATTAGATCTGAATTGAAAGATTTTCAGAATTAAACATGCCGAAATTATTGAATCTTTAAATTTTTATGGAAATAAAATCGACGACTTTGGATTACGTATGGATCATTTCAACAAACCGTAAGCGTTGTTCCAGGGCTTAAAGAAGAAGTAAATGTCCTAAAAAAACAATGTTCACAACTGAGTTCTGAGTTAGAAAATTTACAACAACAAGGCAGATTATGTAATATTGAATTGTGTGGAGTCTCTGAGAAAAGAGATGAGGATTTAAAGCTCATTGTTCAAAGTATTTCAGAGCTCATCGAATTTAGAATGGCTGATAACCATATAATCAATCGAGTGTCATCGGGTGAAAACCCATCCTAACAACAAGGGCAATTCTAATATCAACCACAATATAATTATAAAATTTAAAAATCAAGTCATGAAAAAGAAATTCATTGAAGCGGCTCGTGCAAACAAATAAATTGATTAAATCTGCTTTCAGTACTGGCAAAATATTCATTAACGAGCATTTATCTCCTTTTTATAAAATTCTGTACAAACAAGCAAGGAAATTCAGTTTATCTAATAACTACAAGTACTGCTGGGTCAAGGACTGCAAAAAAA
This sequence comes from Octodonta nipae, assembly GCA_034190945.1. Lineage (NCBI taxonomy): Eukaryota > Metazoa > Arthropoda > Insecta > Coleoptera > Chrysomelidae > Octodonta > Octodonta nipae. Next base: position 52,089,251 of record CM067222.1, on the reverse strand, counting down.
CATAAAAAAATCGGAATCCTAAAATCCTTTTTGATTTCCTCCATTGATGTACTGCAGAAGATTGGAAATCCAGAAGTGCCTTAGTGACAGTATATTAAGACTCTTGTATTAAGATTATTGTATAGCATTTTTTCAAGTTCAAAGAATTTCATCTCTACTACCAGAACACTCGCGGATTAAGAACTAAAACAAACAGTTTTTTTCAGTGGGTATGTTCTGGTAATTTTGACATTATCTGTGCTACAGAAACATGGTTACAAGAAGAAATCTTGGACTCCGAATTAATTCCCTCCACATATACAGTGTATAGAAGAGACCGTGACTTAATTAATAGTGGTAAAAGTGATGGTGGTGGCATTTTGATAGGGGTTAAGAGTAATATAGTATCAAAGACTTTACCTTCGTGGCATTCAAATGAAAAAATTGAAGACTTATGGGTATCATTATCCTTGAGTGAAGGTAAAAAACTATTCATTTGTTGTGTATGTATTCCCCCAGATAGTACAAACAAAGATTTTATAACTCATTTTGAGAAAGTTGAAAATATTATAAAACAACCCCACAACAATGTTTTCTTTTTATTGGTGATTACAATTGTTCTGATATAACTTGGAAAACTAATAATGAGAATCCGAATACTTTTTCGCCTTCCTCAGGACATGATGGTCGAAGTGAATATGTTAAAAACTTTATTTATCTTGTTGGATTAAAACAATTCAATAACATTGCAAATTCTCACGGAAAAATTTTAGACTTAGTTTTATCAAATAATCTTGATATAAGTGTTCATGAATCTTTGTCACCGTTTGTCCCTGAGGATTTGCATCATAAGGCTTTAGAAATAATATTACAATTATCTGTTGAAAAATTACTGACGCGTAAGCCCTACAGACAACACTTATTTTATAAGGCGAATTATGATAATATCAAAAGTAATCTTGATGATATTTTGTGGAGAGAAGTACTGGATCATGATGATATCAATGTTTGTGTTGATTTTTTTTATAATATTCTTGATAACGCGATTGAAACTCATGTTCCGGTTAAGGTTTTTAACAAACGTGGTAATCCTAAATGGTTTTCATCATATTTAATTCAATTAATGAAGAAGAAAAACAAATTTCATAAACGATGGAAACCATATAAGGATGCTAATGACTATACACGATTTTCTGAATTGAGAAAAGAAGTTAAAAAAACAATAAACAAAGATTATAAAAATTATGTTAAACAACTGGAGGAAAACATTAACAAATCTCCGAAACAGTTTTGGTCGCATGTGTCTAATAAACGTAAAAAGTGCGCACTGCCCTTGATAATGAATTATAAGGATAGGGAATACACAGGATCTGTAGAAATATGTTCAGCTTTTTCTGAGTACTTCAGCTCAGTTTTTGTTGATAACAAGAATCCCTCATTGATTCATCATGTTAATTCCAATGTAAATTTTGATATTACTTCAATTTCTAGAAATCAGATTACTAATGCAATTAAATCTTTAGATATTAACAAGGGTCAGGGCCCTGACGGAATTCCAGCCGTTTTTATTAAAAACTGTGCTAATGAGCTTATCGAGCCTTTGTGGATTATATTTAACAAGTCACTGGCAAGCGGCTGTTTTCCAGATAAGTGGAAAATGGCCCAAGTTGTCCCCATATTTAAGTCTGGTGTTAAGAATATTGTAAATAACTATAGGCCAGTATCTTTATTAAATTTAACGGGTAAAATTTTTCAAAAATTCTGACTCAAGAGCTATTCTTTCTGGTTAAAGATCGTCTTACCATGTTTCAGCACGGATTTTTTAAGAAAAGATCAGTAGCTACTAATTTAGTGCCTTTCATTCAGTATATATATAATGGGATGGAAAACGGTCAGTCAGTATGTGCTGTGTACACCGATTTTTCCAAAGCATTCGACAAGGTACATCATCCGACACTGGTCGCCAAACTTATAAATTTCGGTGTGCATGGCATGGTACTGGATCTTATTTGTTCATATATCTCCAACAGAACCCAGTATGTTGCTCTAAACAATGTAAAGTCTAGAGTCACTCCTATTAATTCGGGTGTTCAACAAGGGTCCCACTTGGGTCCCTTATTATTTAGTATTTTCATTTCAGACGTAGTTGAATGTTGTTCTTTTTGTAATGTACTTTTATATGCTGATGACATGAAAATCTATCGAAAAATTTCAACAATTAATGTTTACCAATTAATGCAAGCCGACCTTTGTAGCTTTTTTAATTTCTGTGAAGTCCACAGATTAATATTGAATGTAACGAAGTGCAATTGTATACTATTTTCAAGATTAGTTAATCCACCACTAGTTGATATGACCATCAATAATGATATTATTCCTCAAGTAACCCAAATTAAAGATTTAGGAGTTATTATGGACAAAAAGTTAAGCTTTGATAACCACATTTCCTTTATGGTACAAAAAGCCTTAAGGCTCCTGGGCTATATACTAAGAAATACAAAAGATTTTAAAGACCATAGTACAGTAATAAGGTTGTATATTTCATACGTAAGATGTTCTTTAGAATATTGCAGTATGGCATGGAATCCTATGTATGATAAGCATATAAAATCTCTAGAACATGTACAAAAAAAATTAGTGAATGCACTTAATTATAGGTATTTTAGGTTTCGGCATTACCAAGAATATAGTCACAACTTGAGATTCTATAACCTTCAGCCACTGTTTATCAGAAGAGAATTTGCCGATATTTGTTTTATTTATAAAGTTATTAACAATATGTTGTGTTCTGAATGGTGTCTGAAGAATTTACCAATTAATTGCAGTTTTCCTAGAACAAGACACAAACAGATTTTTTACGTTCCTTACTATTCTACCAACTACTACGGTAACTCCCCGTTAATAAGAAGTATGAATGCTTATAATATAATTTGTCATTTAAACGTAGATATCTTTTCCTCCATTTTAAAATTTTAAGAAAAATTTAACTAGATCGGTACAAAAGTTTTATAATACAGGCGTAAACAGTGATATATAAACATGATCCACAATATAATTTAATAGTTTTTATGTTTTTCTCTTTAGATATTGTTAAGTTTGGAACTTTGTTGTTAATTAATTATTTCGAGTTCACCTATTTGTAATTTTCTATTTGTCACTGTGTGTAATCTTTATTAAGGGTTTGCCTTAGGGACAACCTGTAAGATGACCTATTGTATAAATAAATAATTAAATAAAAAAACTAAAACCTTGAAAGAGTCCTTAGAAGCCCAATTACTGGAAAATTCAAAATCTTTAGAACAAAATTTGAAAAGCAAGAAAAATAGTCGAGAATGATGCTCGGACTGAAGAGCTGAAGCAGACGGCAGTCAAAAATGAAATGATGATAGAAGAGCTAAAACAGATAATGGAGGACGAGATCAGAAAGGCCAAAAGCAGAAACAGACCGGAGATATTGGATTCGAATATTGGCTCCGAGGGAACAAGACACAAAATAAAACCTGCACAATTTGATGGAAAATCGTCATGGACTAATTATCGGCGGCAATTCGAGGCTGCAGCAAAGCTAAACGGATGGCTGGCTAAGAAGAAGGCAATAGCAGTAACCCTTGCCTTAAGAGGGGATGCTACAGATATTTTGCAAACATTGAATACCTCTGAGTAAGAAGACTACAAACAACTGGTCGAACATTTAGAACTGAGGTATGGACAGACTTATTTGGAGCATGTTCATCATTATAACTGGCTCTAGCTGGCAGCGAAAGATACCTGTAGAGGTAAGGGCAGATTCCGAATCATTGAAGAAGATTTAGAAGATGGCCGGAACGACAAAGCCTCTGTAAGGAAGATAGTAGCGAAGTACTTACCGAAAAAAAAGACAATTGAAATGTTGAAAGTGTGGTAATGTAGGATATATACAGAGTCATTGCAAAGAGCGCAAAGAAGTACCTACTTCGTGGTCGGTAAAAATAAAGAAGGTCCATGTGATGGGACCATCGTCGTCCTGTAGACAACAGGCATAACTGTCAACCCATATGTCGCTTCGTTAAGATACCGCATTAACAGTGTATTTGTAGATGGCCTTATTAACAAGAAGCAAGGTACAATGCTGCTGGATACGGGTGCGACGAAAACAGTTATAAGTTCCAACATTGCTTTAGATCAGAAGATGATAAAACCAAAGATGTGGCAAGTGCGAACAGGTACCGGAGAAGCAGCCAAGGTCCATGGTGAAATAGAGGTTGAAATGATCTTGAGAAATGCAAGATTCCAACATCGGGCATTAGTGGTTTGATCCAGAACTTAACGACGGAAATGCAGGCAGAGGAATCGCTCTGGGAACGACTCTGTTTCGTTCCAGTAAGAGTAATGAACCTGTATCATTACTCGGTTGCGTTAAAGAAAATAACAATTTTGGGGCAGTGTTCAACAGTTGAAGAGTACGCCACCGGATGAACGACATCCACCAGTGACTCCGGTTCCATATAGAGAAGGCCTGTGCCCGAATGAAGGAAGTATATGACATCAAAGCCGAGGACGGTGAATTCCGAGTTGATGATCTTGGTTGGTTGTATAACCCGCAATATCGCCGTGAATATTCGCCCAAGCTACAAAGATCTTGGGAGAGACATTACCAAATCGAAAAGAGGATCAACGATCTTGTCTACGGAATACAGAACCTACCTCGAGGAAACCAACGGTGATACATTTCAACGGGTTAGCCCTTTATTCTGGAAGTCATGACGGCGAAGTTGATGAAGCCCAAATCCGCAGCATTCAATCACCCGATGACGAGATGACATTCGAACAGTTTATGGCACTCACTCTGATGGGTAGAAAGTGCAACACGACGTGACCAATAGAAACCGGAGACCAGTTTGAGGTGCCTAGAATGTTCACTGGCACGAGATCTCCGGATGTCTAGAGGAATAGCCAAGGTGTTTGCAAAGAAGTACGGCCAGTTCCAGAAGCTAAAGGAGCAAGGTCCAGTGGTTGGAAAGGTCCCTCATCTCGAAGATAAATAACTAGTGGAAACCAGAGACATCTTCTAGTTGGTAACGAAAACGTTATCGTAGGACAAGCCAACATATAGCGATCATGACTGGTAGAATTGAGGACTGTGATAATAGAGACGAACCTGATGAAATTGGCGGTCCCAAAGATAGCCTGCGTGTTGGATGGACTGAACTGGAAGGTGGTGAGAAGTATGATGGAAACCACCTTTCGATTCAGTGGCATCGACATTATGTATGTTATGTATGATTCGAAGACCGTCGACTGTTACTTACACCTAACGTCTTGTTGTCGAAATGATAGGCCCTGTAAATATCGCCATACCATGAAGGATTCTGGGACATTCAAATAGGGGGCAATGTGACAGGTATTCATCCTATATTTCGTGGAAACGCCGGTACGATATTTCGCGAATCCAAATTGTTGTTGGTCTGACGACCTGAGTCCGCCAGCTGGAAGTTCATCGAATTTCATCGATCGAGAAACCTTTTAGAGAATTCCGAGAAGAAATATATAAATACATAGAGCTGGCAAAAGGATTAATTCAATATTCGATAGCTGTAAACATAGGTAACATAGTAAACATCAGGTGTTCAAATTAATTGGAAATAGTTGTGTGAATATAAAAGTAATGGAAATAAATTATAGTGAGTTTGACTGTGTTTTTAAATAAATCCAAGAACCCTAAGAGTAAATAAAAACATTGCACTATGGTCTAAAACATTTGTTAGTGGCATTGGATTGGTACAGTAAAATACCTCTAAGAATGTTACGAAATTTATCGAAACCAAAATGTTCCTTTTATATAACATTTTTCTAATATTCTGCTATGATAATGTTAGGCTATTTAACAGTAAGTGCTACAGTTCAGAAAAAATCAATGATTAATGACACGTTCAAAGTAATCAATCATATAGAAGGAATTAATTGATTCATCGTTATATGCATCTATATCTATTTTGGGTAGTCGTAAATACTGGGACATACATGTATGGTTACCAATGTTTGTTATATCAAATTTTGTGTCAAATATTAAAATTAAAGGAAACAGCATCAAATTTGCTTAAACGGGTTACTCCGATGTCACTGGGTTTATGGCACGCGCTAAACAAACAAGAGAGACACGATATAACACACCTAAGCAAATTAGGTAACGTGATTGAACTACGGTGCGCTACCACATGCGCTACCTTCAGGTAATAAATATATAGCATATTATTCATCATCTGTTTGACGTTGCTTACCCACCAGTGACTTTTTTAAAATTAGAATTTCTAAGTAATATGATTTTCTCCAAGGATCAGATTTTCACCAATGGATTTCTGGACATCAAAAACCCCCTAATGGCTAAATTTCATCAATATCGTTAGAGCCGTTTCCCAGAACTCAAATTCATATATACATATACAGAATGTTTCTAAAATAAGGTTGTGCTGTGTATATTAATATGTACCCAAAAACGCCCCCTTAAGAAGTTATATGCCCTTAAAAGAGCTCAAACTGTTTTTTTGTGTTATTGACAAAACGGTCGAAAATAAATAGAAAAAAATGTATGAGTCTTACATGTGCTATTCCGTTTTTCGACATGTAAATCATAAGCGACCTATTTAGGTTGTTAAAGGGGGGGGTTTTCGGCCCGTGATTTTTTTATTTTAATGTTTTTTACAATTTTCTCTACATATTTATAAAATCTTAACAATTTTACTTAAAAATTATTCTCTTTTGCCAAATAGATATTTTCAACATTTTAAACTATTTTTTAGGGTTATATAACCATACCTTGTTTTACTAGCGGAATGCCAAAATTTGTTTTAAAATCATATTAAATCTTCATCATATCACTGCTACTCAGCAGTTGTTGGTCATGGGTGGACAAAATCTTTGTGGTAGTCTGTCCACTCAATCGCAGATTTTCATAGGATCTCCTTCAGGTGTGCCAAAAGCCAGATCACATGATAGCCTTTAATAAATAGTACACTGAACGGGGTGAATCGCGTTGATTTCCCTAGACAAATTCGGACAGGTGTTCTTGTAAAGTCCTATTGAATTGTTCGATCATCCCGTCGGATTCTTATCTCCTAATTGTCCAATAGTATGAATGTATGAATTGATGAATGCATAAATGAATGCATGAATGTATGAATGTATGAATCCATGAATGTATAAATGTATGAATGTGTGAACTTATGAATGTATGAATGGATTAATGTGTGAATGTACGTATGTATGAATGTATGACTGTATGAATGTATGAATGAATGGATGAATGTTTGAATGTATGAATATATGAATGTATGAATGGATTAATGTACGAATGTGTGAATGTATGAATGTATGAATGTATGAATTTTTGAATGTATGAATATACGAATGTATAAATGTATGAAGGTATGAATGTATGAATGTGTAATGTCTACGATGGAACATTACATAAAATACAAAAAAAAGTGTATGAATTATATCTTACGGGTTTTGTTACAATGCTTGTTCAAGGCAAATATGTACTAGAGAAAGGACCGTTGCGAAACAATCGATAAAAACAATGTCACGTCGCGTATGTGAAATTACCAAGTAAGAGTTAATCACTGACCTTTAAATCGAAGCCCTGCAGGTGGTGTTTTCTTGGTTCTTCTTTCTTCAGAGGCTAGCCATGTCGTGGCAGAAACAGTTGTTGTAGGACTTCAAACGTTCTTAAACTAAATCTGGACGATACCTTACACAAAAAATAGCGACGAAATGTTCCTCGATTAAACAATAAAATGATAACTAAACAATAAATATATTATTTTATCACGAAATGAATTTTTGACATCTAGGAGTTTCAGGAAAATCTTGCTCACTAGAATCAAAATTCATTTCGCCATAAAATATTAAATTCCGTTATATGTACTATATACATAAATCATTATTCAGTCAGTTGAGGGGAGCACAACTGATAAAGGTTCTACTAGAAATAATATGTTGTCTTGTGTTCAATGATTGAAAAATCTTGAAAAGTTGGTATCGCAATTTCTTTGACAGGTTTTAGTAAACCTACGATTTTTGCGTGTGATTTCTATCCTAGGAATCACAGGGAAACGGCGTTACACACAGTACGATTCCCGATTTGGAGTCTCTGTGAGCTAGATTTTCCTGAAAGTCCTGGATGTCGAAATTCATTTCGCGATAAAAAATTTAATTCAGTTATATGTACTATATAGATAAATAATTATTCGGGAATTCAATCACTTGAGAGGAGCGCAACTGATGAAGGTTCTCGACTAGAAACAATATATTGTCTTGCGTTCAATGATTGAAAAATCTCAAAAAGTTAGTATCGTAACAAATTATGCGCTTTTGTAAACACAAAAGAAACGAATTATTGCAGTTTTGCGGTCGTTGCGACCGGAACTAAAGGTAACACAGTAACAACAAAAAGAGCTTCGGTCTCCAGACGGAATTCAAAAAACAAGAAGTGTCTGATTAGATCGTAGGTCAAAACACGAGATACTCTTTTCTCTCTTATTTAAACACAAAAAAAAACGTAAATTAGCACTGGCGCGACGGAAAGTTTTTGAAAAGACTCAAAAGTTTAAAAATTAATTAACTAATTCAATCAAATTTAAAAACTAAGAATAAACAAAGTTGCGGGTTCGCAACAGAATGTATGGACGTTTGAATGTATGAATGTATATAAGAAAATATGAATAAGATCGAATTGTTTGCTAATGTTTTGTAGAGTCATATTTTTATGAAGTTTGTGAAATTCTAAAAAGGAAACGGATTTAGCTATTTGGCCTTATGATACAACTATGATAGATAAATCGATTCCAAGATATTAATAATTTGAGCCAAATATCAATGTACCTCGGAACTACAGAATTTTGACAGGATATCTTCCATTTTATGGAACGTATTCAATATTTAGAATGACTTCAAGATTCGCTACCAGAGTGGTTATGTGAAATATAAAGTTCGAGTTCCTTTATTTTACAATTCAAAGTACTTAAACCCAGTGCTATTACTTTTTTTAGTACAAATAGTTTACTTATTATTATTGTAAATCATAATTATAAGAAAAACGTTGTAATTCTCATTGTAGTCTTGAAATATTTTTCAGTTTCATTTATTTGTCGAATCAATGGAGATTGATGACTAACGTAACACAAAACCATACCGATGATGGAAACGCCTCCACTAGTGCTTTCTATGTATCTATGTTGAGAGCTACTATATAATTACATTTAATACCTGCGATTATAGCGCATCGTGTTTCATCACAATGTCAGAAATTTTAAATTGATGTGATATTGCACAGCTTAATTGTGTTATGCTTTGTTATTTATTACTTGCAATTATAAATAAGTCCTTAGAAATCCACATTGAGAGTTTGTGTAATAACTTTTCAAATATTTGAAATGACTGTATTACTGATCATTAGAATTTCTTTAGAATTTTGCAAGAATTTTGGTCTTTTAGGGTAGACTTCGTTTATCCTACTCATTATTTGGTTAGACCATTAACAATTTTGATAGCATGTGAAGCTTCTTCTGTTGCGAATTAAAGTGTATTGAAAATATTAGGATATAAAACATTAAAAACTATAACTAAAAAGCTAAAAATAATTATAACAAAATACAACTCTACCAAATAAATAACACATTCAATGTTGTAAGGTAACAATGTAAACATTAAAAGGTGCTCAGTCTGTACAAATTAATTACCTAACAATCTAGTATATTTTTGAAGTCGGTGCCAAGCAAATCTAAAATCCTTCATTGCGTACTTATCTACTAATTCATCAAACTTGATTGTTGCTTGGCACCGACTTCAAAAATATACTAGATTGGTAGGTAATTAATTTTTACAGAAGGAGCACCTTTTAATGTTTACATTTTTTACTTCCTGGGTAAGTACGTTACAACATTGAATGTGATATTTATTTGCTAGAGTTGTATTTTGTTATAATTATTTTTAGCTTTTTAGTTATAGGTAGAAGTCGGTTAGACTTTTTTTTTAAATGTTTTATTTTCAACTTTTTAGTTTTTTTTTGAACTCAGGTAGTTTTCATTCTTTATTTGTTATTTTGTATGTATAACCTTAATAGACAGAACCAGGTAACATCGAAAGCCTCAACATTACACAATGATACTGTATCATTTAAATTGACAGTTTACAAACAAAATGTACTAGTACGCGTTGACTTAATAAGCCCAAAATATATTTATGCCTTACGGACTACGCCATGTAACCTTTTTTCAACTTTTTTGACAACCCTGTATAACTAGATAATTCCACTCCAAGCTATGTAGCAACCAGCCTGTACATACTACTGCCCACGGACAAGCATAAATTTGTTAGCTGCCTTATCTAAACTATAGGACGAAATAGAATCCATCCTATATTTACGGAGTCAAATCCGTCCTATATTTCAACCATGGTATATAACTGCTTGTGGGCTACCGCATAAATTATTTCCTTTTTAACATTTTATGTTATCGCCCTGTGTAACATTAATTCCTCTCCACACTTTATGCAATTTCTTATGGGCTATAAAAGAAATAATTTTTAATCACTCTGTATAAATATAATTCAACTCCAGCATATATTTCAACCATCCTTTATATGATTTACTTATGTCCACATCATATAACAGTTTTATACGTTTTTTACGTTCAGTCCACCCTATATTCCAACCATCCTGTATATACGGCTGCCTACGGATCACTATCATTCTAGTCCGTCCTATATTTCAATCTTCATATAAATGCAACTCCTTCTACCGCTTTACTTTGTGATTTTGTTTGCTATAACTAAACACCCTGTCTATAAGCCACCAAGTACCAGTTTGACATGTGTTGTCACTGAATTTTCTATTAGGCCGGCAGAATGTGACAACCAAAAGCACCGTCTTCGCAAAATGGAAAAATTTGCATTTAAATAGGTATTTACCTGGTATACAAACAAAACGAGCTTGGTACTCATTGATTTAAGGAGCCGAAAATACTATGCTTTACTACCTATATGCTTGAGATGTACATAGAAAATTTTCAAATTCCCAATTAAAACTTCCAGTGCCTAAAATTACCGCACTATTACGTTGGAATTAAAATATTTATTTGGAAATGTCCGTTATGTCATTTCGATGAAATTTTTGATAAGAATTTTGGAATTTTCGGCGATTTTCTGCAAAACTGCAAGTTGCACGTCGCAGAAAAGTATATGAGATCACCTAAGGATCTTCCTTAATAGATTAAACGTTAAAAAACGATACACATCCATAAGGAGTTATCGAAAAATCGACTAAAATATTAGGGATATTGGTTGATTTCCATGCACGCATGTGTTCATTCACAAATTTTATCACTTTACCAATAGAATTCTTTTCCAAAATTTGAAGTTTCACCAATCCGGATATATACTCTATTAAACAAGACCATATTCGTTCAAAATTGTGCACCACAGGAGAAGAAATCAGGTAACATACATACAAAAAAAAGCGAAAAAATACGGGACGAATTGATACCTCCTCCTTTTTGGAAGTCGGTTAAAAATGACATAATTTACCTTGAGCTATGCAACTTTAACTTAACTAGTGAGGTACACTATTGAGTATTTCATTCTATTGAAACTAACCATCCCATAAATTCAAATAAATATTTTCAATCCAAAAAAATATATATATTGTATTTACTCATAATTGAAACCTTTTATTTGACGTATTCAAAATTCATAGGTTAATAAAGCGAAGGTTGTGTATTAATTTGGGAAGAAAATTAGAAAATATTATATATATATATATATATATATATATATATATATATATATATATATATATATATATATTTACATCCAACTATCCTCAAGGCGTCCTTTCATAAAACAGTCACTGGGCGTCCTTAATAGGATACTTGCAACATTCCAAGCAGGAGGCGTCCTCCCATATAGCACACAACCAAGCGTCCTTATATAAAATATATTATCGGTTCTATCAACCACAGAGCGTCCTGCGGTGTTGCCGATTCAGGAACACATTAAATGGTGATTGTATTCTTGGTAAATTTTATATTTGTGATTCCTCAATATTAGTATTTTAGACGTCTCTGCATATCGCGCCTTTACAATTATATAATCGTGATTATTTGTAATTAAATATAATTAATAATTTAATATTATTACTGAAGTAATTTACTAAATTTGGATAAATTTTCTATCGAAAAGAAAATGAAATAATTACATAAAATCTTATCCGTGATCTTTCTTTTAAATTCATTTTAATACTTTATAAATTATAAAGATAGCCTATGAGAAAAAAATGTTTTTATTATTTAGTAGTTATAAAAAACAAACTGATAATGTTCTAAACAGATTCCTGTGGTTACCAACGCACCATGACGTAACTATGTTTGAATGATTTCAGGAAATATTCAATATTTTCGTTCATAATCCTTATAGAGAATTTGATTTGAGCTCTGACATTTTATACTTTTGTTATTATAAGCTCAAACAGAGAGGTTTACTTTTTTTATATTCAAGATACAAACCTCCCAAATATTGATAGATTTATAATTTTTAAAAGACAAATCAATTAATATTAATTAATGATATTATATATTTTCTGGGTTCCATATATACAATATAAGGATACCCATATAATATCACTCCTAATTTCTCCGTTTTAAATATCACATGAATTGTCTCGGAAACTAGTCAACGGAAAAGGCTAAAATTTGGTATCCGTGTCACCAAAACTACCCGATCTGGAGTACATATCCTAAAAGAAGAAATTTTGATTTTAGGGGTCCTTCTGGGGGCCAAAATTTTTTAAGAATAGTCTAAAGTTTACAGGAAAAATAAGGAGACACCTCTAATATTAAGTTTGGAGGGCAAATTATAGAATTAAAAGATTTTTTTTTCTAACGTATCATGTAATACATCAAATGAAAGGGCTCATACTGAAGAACACAAATAAGTTTTTTTTATATTTTAGTAATAATTTCTTTAAAAGATATTAACAAAGATATATAAAAAATTCCCCATTCCCCCTTATCTCGAAACTATAAAACGTAAATTGTTGAAAAAAAATTGAACATATTCACCTGAACTTTAGAGGATAAATAAAGAGAAATCCTTAGTAGTAATTTTGGGGGGCACATTACAGAATTAAATAGAAAATATAAAATTAAAATTGTTTCTAACGCATCATGTTATAAATTAAATCAAAAACCTCGTTATGACGAATACATATATATATATATATATATATATATATATATATATATATATATATATATGAACTAAGCTAGGTTCCGGGTGAGAACCGCGTCTGAATTTATTGAATACTCGACGTTTCGACTCCTGCTTCGGAGCCATTATCAAGAGACAAAAGTGAAAAAGAGTTTCAGAGTCTAGATCGAACTCGGGGCCTCAATCTGCCTACTCCCCAAGAGTCACTAGGTAACTGAACTGAATTTGAGTCTGCTCTGCTTCTTTTATTTATAGGTAGCGCTGGGTTAGAAGAAGATGTCACGTGATGAGGCTGTGTTGTGATTGGTTGGGTATTGGTGGGCGTGTCTGCTTTGTTTAATCTGGCAATTACGGAGGTCCAAGCTGTGGGAAGGCGAGTACTGTCATCGCGTCTATTTAGACAGAGAGGTCTTTTTTCTATTTCGATAGCTTCGCGAATAGTGGATGCCCTAAGAGAATTGAGAGATATGATTGTCCTACTGTCCTCGAAGTTGATAGAGTGCCCTGTTTGGATATGGTGATGCGCGAGAGCTGAAGTCGGATCTTTTTTACGAACTGACAGAGAGTGTTCATATACTCGATGGTTAACGCGCCTGTTGGTACGACCGATGTAGCTTTGTGGGCAATCGCGACATGAGATTTCGTAAACTCCTCGATCCTCGTTAGGTACTTTGTCTTTGGGGTTACCGGTTAAGTTGCCTATAGTTTGAGTGGTGTTGAAGATAGTCTTTATTTGATGTCTTTGTAAAATCCGTGCAATTTTGTCAGTGACTCCTCGAATGTATGGAAGTACGGCTTTTTGATGTTGTTGCTCTGTTTCTGACGGGGTTGGTGTGATTGGGGGTTGTTGAGATTGATGAATTATACGCGCAATGTGGTCCGGATGATAACCGTTTTGTCGAAGGATTTGTTGAAGATTATTAAGTTCGTTTTATCTATTGTCAATATCTGTTAAACGAATAGATCTGAGAGTCAAAGATTTCATTACAGAACTCAATTGGGCAGGGTGGTGGTGTGATTGGGCATTTAAGTATCGATTGGTATGGGTTGGTTTTCTATAGACGGTATGTGAGAATCTGTCATTGTTGGTTTTTGTTATGAGGACATCAAGAAACGGGAGAGAAGAATCGGACTCGATTTCCATTGTAAATTGTATATTAGAATGTATACTTTGAGGTGTTGTAGGAAGAAGTCTAATGAATCTCTGCCATGAGGCCAAATGACAAAAGTATCATCTACATATCTAATATATATATATATATATATATATATATATATATATATATATATATATTATTTAATTTTTTAAAATATTGTTTAAAAGATATTAAAACGTAAAATTTTGAAAAAAAAAAGAGATATAGGGCTCACCTGAATTATACAAGAACAATAATTTGAAACTCCTAATATTAATTCTGGCGTACAAGTAGCAGAATGTAATGAAAAATATAAAATTAATGTAATATATTGCAATAAACTCCGTGGGTTCAATAAATTTCAAAACTAATATTCACTTTCTAGAAACTTTTATTTACATCAAATATACACACCAGCTGATTCGAATAAACACGAAATAAACTTTACACATCATCACAAAAATACAACTATATTTTATTATTTTAGACTTAATAATTTATTATTTAAAGTTTGACCCAGTCTTGCCTTTATATATTTTTTTTATAAGTCTAAAATTGAGACAAAAGATTATATGGGGATTCACATAAAGTTGATTGGCAAAATAAAGCTAAAATCATAATCTTAATTTTTGAGGGCCAAATTACAAAATAAATGTTTTTATAAAAATTAAGTGAATAATGGAGCAGAGAAAATAAAAAGGCTCTGTGTTAGAAATAAAAGTGTGTATTTTTTTAATATTTAATTTAAGATGCTTAGTTTAAAGATATTAATCTAAGTATAAGAAAATGCACTCATTTCCTACTTTCTGAAAGTGGAATATTAGAATAGTTACTTTGATTCATCTATATGGTATCAAATCTCAAAGATTGTTCAGAATCGTTAGTATGACCAAATTATTCCTACTAAAAAAAGGATGTAATTGGTCGAATTTTGTATATTTTTTACATATATTTTAATGGAGTTATTAAAAAAAAACACCAATTTATATTCGTATTTCACATAACGAAGCCTTGCATTTCTAATATTATACGATGAGATTGAAAAAATGTTCTTTTTTTAATTTCCATTTAATTCTATAATGTACTCCCAAAATTAATATCAGGAGTTTCGCTTTATTTCTCCTGAAAACTTTCAGTAAGACCATAGATTGCATTTTTTTTCAAAATTTTCCGCAAGTATTTGTGTGGGGAATTTGTCGATTTTTGAATATTTTCATTAATTTTTTCTGGGTTCTTTGGGAATAACACCACATAAACTTGAAAGTCTGTATATTTCAAACCTTTCAAGGTCTAAATCAGACCCCGTTTTCAATGGTATTACACAAAATGAATAAGAAATTTAAAAAAATTAAAGGATTTGCAATGAAAAATATCGTGATCACAATTTGACATTAATGTTTGACAATAAAACTGATGTAACTAAGGGATTTACTGCAAATTTCATATATACAGGGTAGCACAAATTTTTTTTAAAGATCGTGTGAAATAACAAAGCTTTCTTTGGTCTCATTTTTGGCGAAGTCGTACCTAGGAACGCCACATGAAATTCTAACGATAACTCTTTCAAATTCTTCCAATTTGAAATAAGTTTTGTTATTTCACATGATCTTTAAAATGTTTTTGTGCTACCCTGTATATATCAAATTTGCAGTAAATCCCTTAGTTACATCAGTTTTATTGTCAAACATTAATGTCAAATTGTGATTTGATCCTAACTTTTCGAGATTTTTTAATCCATTGAACGCAAGACAATATATTGTTTCTGGTCCAGAACCTTCATCAGTTGCGCTCCCGTCAACTGATTGAATTCTAGAACAATTATTTTTGTATATAGTACTTATAACTAAATTTAATATTTTTCTGAAACTCCTGGATATCGGACTTCATTTCGCGATAAAGTATTAAATTACGATATTTGTCATTGCAAATCCTTTTAATTTTTTAATTTCTTGCTTATTTTATGTAATAACATTTAAAACGGGGTCTGATTTAGAGCTTGAAACGTTTGGACTTTTGAAATATTCAGACTTTCAAGTTTATCTGCTGTTATTCACAAAGAAAACCAGAGATTCCACAATTATCATTCAGAAAACAATTTTCATTAATATCTTATAAGCAAATTAATCTAAAACTATGAAAAAATATACTTGTTTTCCTAATAACGAAAATATGAATTTTATTTTGTTTAATGTTTTAAATTGATTCACAAAATTAATATTAGAGTTTTCGCTTGATTTTCCGGTGAAGTGCAAGTGTGGTCTAATATTTCTATTTTTTAGGTCTTATAGTTTGCACCATAAAGCGGGAGAATGTGTACATTTTATACATGCAGCTTATTAAATTTAAAAGTCTTTCTTTACAAAATTTGGAACAAAGTTTTATTGAAAAATTCAATCTCGGAAACATTTTTAAAATTATGTTGCTAATTACTGTTATGGGCTTATGAAAGACTAGCTGACCCGTCTCGGCTGGCACGGGCTAGACAAATCGGCGGCGTATTTGATGTGCTAATCTTGAAAAAAAAATTAATTTGGTAATTTGCACATGATGAACATTTTTATTATATGTGTGAAAATCGTTTTAACATCATCATTCAAAAGCGAAATTTATATGGCAACTGCCGCTTCTTAAAATATTGGGATTTAGTATGAAGAGCTAGACATATTTGAAGTTTTTGACCCTTTTGCCATTTTTACATTTGTAATATTATGACATTTGTGACATTTTTCTGATGTTTTACTTTTTTGTCATTTTTGACATTATAACATTGTCTTTTCAATTCATTGAAGTCAATATATTGTTTCTAGTCGGGAATCTTCGTCAGTGGCGCTCCCTTCAACTAATTGAAAGTTCGAATAATAATTTGTTTACCACATATAACTGAATTTAATATTTTATCGCCAAACGAATTTCGACGATTAGGAATTTCAGGGAAAACTATCTCACAAAGACTCCAAATCGGGAGTCATGCAGTGTGTAACCCGTTACAATTACAATTTTCTGCCGCGCTATGTCAAAATGGTAACGAAATATTACTGATACTGTTATTCCTGCAGATACCATTACATAGTTACTTGGCACTTATTCTAAGCAAACGGTTAAATGGTGTTTCAAAGTTTTTTGTTTGAAAGATATCGTTTTCTATATTTATAAAAATATATTTATTAAACGATTTTTTTTTGGATGTCTTCTACTCTTGGACTTATTAAAAACTAGCCGTTACCCGCGGTTTCACCTGCATACGGAATGTCTACCAATAACGAATATATTTCAGCCAAACTGCAAGTACTTATGGGCCACCCTATATAACAATTTTGTTCGACATTTGTTTGAATAACTGCAATTCTACTTCACCCTATATTGCAATCATCCTGTACATTCTGCTGTTTAATTTTCACTCAATATAACTTTTTGAACACCTGGCTATAACTCTTCTCTACCCTATATTTCAGCTATGCAATTGCTATGGTCTACGCTGTATAACAATTATTTCTGATATTTTTTGAACCACCTTTTAAAGTAGAATTTGTCTTTACCCTATGTTTTAATCACCCTTTATATGCGACTTTATCTAACATTTGTTAAACACACTATAAAACTAAATTCTTGCTTCTCCCCATATTTTATATATTCCATATAGTAGAATGCAACTGTTCATGGTCTACCGTGTGTAACAATTTTTTTAAAACTTTTTTTGATCCACCCTAATGGAAATACGTGTGTAACCCTTGATGTGTCACAATTGTAAAAATACAGTTTTGCAGCCTAACACCAAACTTTTATTTAAACACTCACACAAATTGCAACTGCTTATTGGCCACCCTATATAACAATTTTATTCAACTTTTTTTTGAACGGCCTTGTATAACTAACTCTACTTCCATCTAGATTAAAACCATTCTGTATACACTACTGCCATTTTGTCAAACATTATAACTTATTTTTGAACCATCCTGTATAACCATAATTTTAGGCTACACAATATTTAAACCACCCTGTATGTGCAATTGCTTAGAGGCCACCAAATATAACATTTTTTAAAACTTTACTATAACAATTTATATACGCAACTGCTTATGGACTACGCTATATAACTATTTTTTAAACACCTTTGAAAGTATAATTTGTCTCGACCATATATTTCAACCATCCCTTATATGCAGCTTTTTCTAACATTGTTTTAATCACACTGTATGAACTATAATTGTACATGTTCAGTCCTACAAAAAAACTTATCCAACCTGTTTAACTATAATTCTACTCCAGTCGCTATTTCAACCACCTTCTATATGCAACTACTTATCGACCACCCAGTACAACATTTTTTGTACCACACTGTACTATAAATCCATCAATGCCCAATATATTTCACCAAATCTGCAACTGCTTAATGGACACCCTATATAACAATTTTGTTCAACATGTTTTTGAATCACCTTGTATGTATTACACCTACCCTGTATTCGATACGGCTTATTGGTCAACTAATATAATAATTAAACATAACACTTCTTCAACCTATATTTTAACTATCCTTTCTTTGCAAGTAATTATGAACTACGCTATTTCACAATTTTCCTCATTTTTTTTTTCAACAACCTTATAAAGTATAATTTTTCTCCACAATTCATTTAAACCACCTTTTATTTGCATTTCTTTCTAACCTTGTTTGAATCACACACTGTGTAATTATAACTTTACTGCACCCCATATAAAAAAATTTGTACCCACACTGTATAATTATAACTCTACATCACCCTATATTTCAACATCCTTTTATATGCAACCACTTATTTGCCACCCAATATAACATTTTGTACCACCCTGTATCCTTAGAATACTACTCCACCCTATATTTCAACCATCCGGTAAATGGAACAGCTTGTAGATCATCGCATTTCTTTATAATATTTTTTAAACCCACCTATATAGCTCTAATTATACTCCGCTATATGTTCAGCCATCCTATATATACAAATACTTGTAGATAATAAAGTTTTTAACCACACCATAAACTATATTCCACTTCATCTTATATTTCAACCACCCTCTATAAACAACTGCTTCTAACATTTCTTCAACCCATTTCATAATTATGATATTGTTAGGAAATTTACCCAAAGCCGACCCTGTGTCAATTCAGCACGACAACAAACGCTTTAAGATAAAAAATACGATTCTCGAAAAGATCGGCAGCGGAAGGAGCGATGATGATTTCTACTGGAGAATTCTACGCTGGTGATATAAAAGAAGCACGCCACGATCGCCAGTTAGTTATATCGCGACGACTCGCGTATATGGGATTGTTATTGTATTTGAATCAGCTGTGTTAATGTAAATAAAGTTCTAGAAAAGTGACAGTGAATATTAGTTTTATAATTTTAAATTAAACCCACGAAGTATATTGCAATTTGGTGTCAGAAGTAAAGGATTACTGCAGTTATGGAAACTCGAAGTATGGAAAAAACCCAGGAAACTACCAGAAAAATTATCAAACAGGTTTCAGAGGGACTAGACGAAAAAATAGCACAGATTTTAGAAAAACGTAACAAGGAGGAGAAACAACATCAAGAAGAAATTCAACAAAGGTTAGTGAAATCTTTTGATGATAAACTTAAAGTTGAATTAGGAAATCTTGTCACTAATGTCGATGAAAAACAACAAAATATTGTTTCCAGGATGAAAAGTGAACAACATAATTTAATTGAAGGATTGTTATCGAAATTTGAACATAAAACAAGATCAAACTGAATTAAAACGACAAAATGAATTTAAAATAACTGAAGAAAAAAGACAAATGCAGTTTGAACAACTAATGCAAATAGTATCACAAGTTAACGAAACAGTTAATGAAAGAATGCAAATAGTAGAATCAGATATAAAAGAGATAAACGACGACATAAAGATCCTAAAAAATAATGTGGAGGCCCTTGAAACCAATGTAGATGACATCGATTCCATACAGAGCCAGGTGAAATTTGAAATCAGTGCTATTCAAAACAAGGTAGAAACAGAAATCAAAAAATGCAACAGGACTTACAGCGAGGAAAATACCAGAACACCGTGAGTACCAAAAGTTCCTTTAGTAAACCACCCACATTCGACGGCAGTTCATCTTGGCCCATGTATAAACGGCAATTTGAGGCCGTGGCTACAGCTAATGGATGGGATAATCAAGAAAAATCTACCTCTCTGGTAATTTCGTTAAGAGGTCCGGCCCTAGAACTCCTCCAAAGCATTCCAGTCGATGAACAAGGCAATTTCGACAAGATCATCGCCATCCTAAACAAACGATACGACAATCAATCCTTGAGCCAGGTATACCAAGTCCAACTGAGTGGAAAAACGCAAAACTCCGGTGAAAGTCTTCAAGAATTCGAAGAAGAGATTAGACGGTTAGTTCACTTGTCCTATCCAGATCTGCCAGAGGAAACGGAAGACCAGTTGGCCACACAGAGTTTCATAAACGGCATCAGAGATGTGGAAGTTCAAAGAAATTTAAGACTGAGTGGCGTCAAGAAGAGCAATGAAGCTCTACTTCGGGCTTTGGAAGTAGAGGCCGTCATGAACATGTCCAAGCCGAGGGTCCGAGCAGTTTCCTTCAACAAGGAAGAGTCAGAGTCACCATTTCAAGCGCTGCTGGCTGGTCTGAACAAAATATTAGACCAGTCACAAAGAACTGGCACCAGAGGGGCATGTTACCGCTGCGGACGGACAGGACACTTCCAACGTAATTGTCGAGTGAGGCCACCTGAACGATCACCGACCAGGGGTAACCAACAGAACAGCCACATGTCCAGGGACCGTCAGTCAGTCAGTATAGGGGGGCGAATGCTGACTGTCCCTCCACCAGCCCCCAAAACGTTATCCATCCGGGGATTTTGTCGAGATAGCGGCAGCCTAGTCATCAGAGGCACCATCAATGGGCGAGCAGTTACCATCACCATCGACACCGGCGCCGCTGTGTCCATTGCCAAGTCCAGGGTTTTGAGAGCATCAGAAATTCAGCCAGTTACCAATAACATCCAGCTCAGAACGGTCACCGGCGAGTCCATGTCAATACAGGGTGAGGCAGATGTCGTGCTACAGATAGGGGACAACATCATCCGGCATAGGGTCCTGGTAGCGAATATTGAGAACGATTTTATACTGGGAATGGACCTAATTAGCCAGCATGGATTTATGTTCGACCCGAGATATGATGTTCTTCGGTTCCTAAATGAGGAATTTGTATTGACACGGCCCGTCAACACATCAGTCACCCCCATAAAAATTGTGGCAAAGTCTTCAGCGAGAATTCCCGGTCGAACGGAACAGATTATTCATGGGCAGCTAGACAGCATTCCTGGGAGCTGCGTTGGAATGGTGGAGCTCGTACACTCAGCTCATGACTACTTAGTTGGACGGGCTATAGTTAAAACCGGACGAGATATACCAATCAGAGTCCTGAATCTGTCCAACAACGACATCAGAATTACCAATGGTCAAGAGAGAGCTTGTTTCGAGCCAGTAGAGACCATCATCAATTGCGAAGAAGAGTACCAGACGTCGGTGAGGGAGCCAGGGCCCGATAAAGAGTTCCTACAACAGTTTGCTGACCATTTGACACACTTGACACCAGAGAACCAGAAGAAAGCCAAGCAATTTATCACAAAACACTGACAAATTTTTAACAGTAAAAATGGAACCACCGGTCGCACCAACATCATCCAGCATCGAATAGATACCGGGAAGGCTCAACCCATCAGAATACCACCTAGACGACTACCATTGGGACAACAACAGGCAGTCGACGAAAACTTCGAGTCCATGTTACAAAATGGAGTTATAGAGCCATCCATCAGTCCATGGTCTGCTCCCGTCGTGTTAGTTAAAAAGAAGGATGGAACCACCCGATTTTGCGTGGATTACAGAAAGCTGAATGATTTCACGAAGAAAGACAGCTATCCACTACCCCGAATCGATGACACTTTGACCACACTAGCAGGCTCCCGTTGGTTCTCCACACTAGACCTGAAAAGTGGATATTGGCAGGTTCGTCTACACGCAAACGATTGAGAGAAGACAGCGTTCTCTACCAGTAAAGGGCTGTTTCAGTTCACGGTCATGCCCTTTGGGTTATGTAATGCACCCGCTACATTTGAGAGGCTAATGGAGTATGTACTGAGCGGGTTAACATGGAGGACGTGCTTAGTGTACCTCGACGACATTCTAGTCATGGGTCAGACATTCGACGACCATCTGAAGAACCTGGGCGAAGTATTCTCCAGAATTAATAACGCCAACCTGAGACTCAATCCGAAAAAGTGTTCCTTGTTTCAAAAAGAAGTAGAGTTTTTGGGCCACATAGTGTCCGAGTCAGGAATCCGCACCAACGAAGACAAGATAGAAGCCATCCGTGATTGGCCAGTTCCAAGAGACAAACATGAACTCCGAAGCTTCTTGGGCCTCTGTTCATACTACCGGCGTTTTGTTAAGGGATTTGCCATCGCCGGCCCTCTACATCGGCAGACCACTGATAAAGAGACCTTCCATTGGAATCAGGATTGCGAAACATCATTCAGGCGACTGAAGGCAGCACTATGTTCCAGCCCAATCCTAGCCTTTCCTACACAGTCCGGCAAGTTCATCTTAGACACCGACGCCAGCAAAACAGGTTTGGGGGCCGTCCTATCCCAGGTGCAAGATGGTGAAGAGAGGGTGATCGAGTACTACAGCCGTGGATTCTCGAAGCCAGAAAGAAATTATTGCGACACCAGAAAAGAACTTCTTGCAATAATAAGGGCTGTAGACCATTTCCACAAATACCTGTATGGTCGCCATTTCTTAATCCGAACAGATCATGCCGCACTCAAATGGCTGCTGGACATGAAGACACCGGAAAGACAACTGGCCAGATGGATGGAGAAATTACAGCAATACGACTTCAAGGTGGAACACCGTGCCGGCCGTTTGCACAATAATGTTGATGCCCTATCCAGAAGACCCTGTATAGCGGAATGCAAGCATTGTCTGAAGACGGAACAGCGAGAGGGTTTCTCCATCAGGCAGATCCGAGTGCAGGCCAATGAAGACTGGACAACGGAACAGTGCATCCAGGATCAAATGGCTGATCCAGACATCGAACCAATCTTGTCACTTAAAATGAGAGGTGCACCCAGGCCACGATGGGACGAGGTAGCTAGATACCCCTGCGTGCTGAAATCGTTATGGGCTCAGTGGGACTCTCTAAGAGTAGATAATGGAATGCTCAAGCGAGTTTGTGAAAGCGTTGATGGACGAGAAACCAAGTCCCAACTGGTAGTTCCGAAGAAAAAGGTACCAGCCATCCTGACCGAAGTGCATGATGGAATTACCGGAGGCCACCAAGCATGAAGCGGTACTACTGGGTGAATTACTTCGAAGACGTCAGAACTTGGTGCCGCAAATGTGCCACATGTGCCGCCAGTAAGGGCCCGAAGACCCGGACCAAGGGCAGAATGCAGCAGTACAATGTGGGCGTCCCATTTGAGAGAATCGCCATCGATGTCGCCGGTCCGTTTCCCGAGTCTGGGAGGGGGAACAAATACATTCTGGTCGCAATGGATTACTTCAGCAAATGGCCTGAAGCATATGCCATACCCAACCAAGAGGCAACCACGGTAGCGACGGTGCTAGTAGAACAACTATTCAGCAGGTTTGGCGTCCCGATGGAATTACATTCAGACCAGGGGCGTAACTTCGAATCGAATGTATTCCAGAATGTCTGTACGATGTTGGGGATCAGTAAAACGAGAACAACACCATTACACCCACAGTCAGACGGAATGATGGAAAGATTCAAAAGGACCTTGGAACAACACCTATCCAAGGTCGTCAGCAATAACCAGCGTGATTGGGATGAGCATATTCCCCTATTCCTGTTGTCATATCGCTCTGCTGTACATAATAGTACAGGCCTGACCCCAGCCAGGGTCCTATTCGGCCAGAAGCTGCGATTACCATGCGACTTGGCATTTGGCTCCCCCGAAGAATCTCCCCAAGACATCGACGATTATGCCGACCAGCTCCGACATAACATGCTGGCAATACACGAATTAGCCCGAACATAGATGTTGGCCACCAGTGACCGGATGAAGACGCGATACGACCTCAAGGCCAATTCAGTCGGGTTCCAGGAGAGGGACAAAGTCTGGTTGTACAACCCCCAACGGAGCAAGGGTAAATCCCCAAAGCTTACACCCGCCTGGGATGGTCCATACGAGGTGGTCAAGAGGCTTAATGACGTCTTCTACCGGATCCGTCGAAACCCCAAGGCTAAATTGAAGGTGGTTCATTTAGATCGACTCGCTCCGTACCATGGAGGGGATGTTTCTGATCGGGACGATCAGAATTAAAGGGGGGGCAGTGTTACGAAATTTACCCGAAGCCGACCCTGTGTCATTTCAGCACGACAACAAACGCTTTAAGATAAAAAATACGATTCTCGAAAAGACTCGGCAGCGGAAGGAGCGATGATGATTTCTACTGGAGAATTCTACGCTGGTGATATAAAAGAAGCACGCCACGATCGCCAGTTAGTTATACCGCGACGACTAGCGTATATGGGATTGTTATTGTATTTGAATCAGCTGTGTTAATGTAAATAAAGTTCTAGAAAAGTGACAGTGAATATTAGTTTTATAATTTTAAATTAAACCCACGAAGTATATTGCAATATCTTATGCACATAATTCAAAGATCCTAACTGCTTACATAAGACTTTTTTTTCTAAGATTTTTTTATCCAAACTCTATAAATTTCTACCCTTTTTCACCCACTTGGACCATTCCGTACAAATAATTCCACCCCCTTTATTTCAACCACATTGTATAGTTGCAGCTGCTTATAGGACACAGTTTACTTTTTTTAGATTTTTTAAATCCATGTAATTCTATTCCGTACTAAGTTTTCTATATCCAGAACACCCTGTATAATTACATTTACGCTTGTTATATCAGTTTTTTTTTAATCGAAATATGTTACATTAGCACATTCCGAAATTTGAATAAGCTAAGCTAAGCTGATGCCAGTATCTAATATTTTGTGCGTGCGCTGGAACCAATTGAGTAATTCGTTCAGCAAACATGGTAGAAGTTTTTTCGATATATCTACGGTTTCTGCCAATTTAGGGAGATAAAATGTCTACCAGATTTCAAAAAATCAAACTATAGGCTTTGCGACTTAAAAAGATTCATCAAAATCAGTTCAGTAGTTCTTACGTGATGCCAGAACATACAAACAAACAAACAGACAAATTTACAATTTTATAATAGTATAGATGAGTCTGCACCTTAATAGCTGCCAAGACTTAAACTTCAAGAGTGACCTTAAATGGATTTCAGACTAGCTTCGTACCTTTATTTATTATTTAAGCAACAAAGTGGTTTATTAACTAATATATAATGTAAATATAAATTTCGAAATGAAAATTTGAATATTTAAAATTATTCTAAATAGCTACCACCTACCTTCATATGCTAATAAATTGACCGTACGTAATTTACGAATTATTCGTGACATTAAGTTCATGAACTGCTGCTTGTATGCACTCTTAATATTTCCGTGACATATGGAAGGTTGAGTGAAACAATTGTTTTGTTTTAAGGTACCCCACAAGAAGAAGTCCAATAATGCGACCTAGCTTAATAATTGATTGGGCCAAGCTTCGCTATCGATCTGGTGCCAAAATGATTGTCTGACCAATGCTGTCGAATGAGCAGGGCAGCTGTTTTGTTCTCAAAGTACGTTATCACATACTTCTGTATCTTATGTATTAAGAAATGGCAAGACAAATGTTTCCAAAATTTCCAAATGCACGTCCTGGTTTAAATTTTTCTCTATAAAATATTAAAAAACTTTGGTATTCAAAGTAGTTTTTGCTTATTCATGAACAACATTCTAAACGTCTCTCTTCATCTCCAGATTCACGTGTATGATGCAGCTTTTGATTGAAAAGTTTAATGTTGTTGTCCTTAAAAATTATTTGCAACTCACTTTTGCTTAAATCCAAAAGTTGTTCCTTAAAGATAATTTCGGGTAATTTAAAACTTACCCTGTTGATAATAATGCAACTGCGTTATTTTCGTCGCATGTTTTTTCTAGAGTGGTTCACACTCATCACCTACCTATTTTCACTGAATTTTATAATAATTTTCGCAAAAGCTCCCTTCTGCACAAATGTATTAGGAAATTTTTCATGCAAGAGGAGCTGTAGCGTATTGATATCACACATTTCCAATACACTGTATTAAATATTTACATCTCTCATTAACATTTTTGATTTTTTTTTTGAAATCAGAATTGTGGCGTAATAGTAGGTTTATTTTATGTTTATGGATATGTGATAACCTATCTGAACAGTAAATTACTAAGTTAGCAGAAAAGTGTGGATGTGGGCGGGAGCTATGTAGAAATATTTTAAATATTCCAATTTTCATTTCAAAACTTGGATTTAGACTTTATATTAGTTTATAAACAACTTTGTTTAATAATATTTTTGATAAAAGTAACACCCGGTATGTCTGATTGAAAATTTTTGTATTGTAAATTCTTTCCTTCGACAAACAGAACTTTTTATATAGAATGACTTTTTGCCCTAAACCCAAGAACAGCAACTCCCAAACCCAGCTTATGGCCGCGAAACGTGTATGACACACCTGCGACCCGGCCCCACGGGTTTTCCATGGGGGGTTCGCTGTAGCTGGTGAGAGTGGCGATCCCGTTGGGGCTCCTTCCACTTGTTTGTGTCGTTGGTTCTCGTAAACAAAATAGTGAAGAGGGCAGATGTGACTCTGCCGAAACGTTGTCAGTTTACCAACGATCCCGGCAAGGATCAGTTATCAACTACGCGGATGAATTCCCGGAAACCACCTAACACATTTAGTGCCCGCGAAAACTTAAAAACATATATATATATATATATATATATATATATATATATATATACAGGGTGTAAACGGTTTGAGTGCAAAGATTTTGAGGATCAATACTTCAGGTCAAAACAAATCAAAAAGCTTTATAACATTTTCAGAAATAAACTATAGTTTTGCCAAAAAAAAATGAAAAAGTTAGAAGTTCTGTAGCCTTTATTACAGTGAATAATAGATTATTTTCGGCTTCAAAATGATTGTAAAGCTAAATATGTAAATACTCAATAGCGTATACACCTTTAATAACTGTATTAACAAAGAAAATTATTATTTAAACTCTAAATATTCTGTTATAATTTGCCCTACGTTTCTCCGATCAGATGTGGCAACATAGCATATACTCAGTACTACAGCTGGCCGCTGCCGTGAATGCTTTTTTGCTGCCCAGTTCTTTTAAGAAAGTGAAAGTGATTTTTGCGTGACATTCGACATAGCGTAAGTTATTTGATTTTCATTTTAAAATATAAATTGGAAAAATAAATAAAATCTGTTGTGAATTGTGAGTTCGAGTGTATTATTTTGTGACAAACAGTGACAATCATACAATTAGGTAAAGACCTGACATGCTATTAATTTGTGGGGAAAGCAACTGTAATAACAAGAATATATCATAATGACATCCTGCAGGTCAAAGGTTTTTATTTGTCTAAGATAATTAATATTAATTTCTTAGTAACAATTATTTCTCGAAGAATTTAACACATAAAAGAACTACATATAAGAATTGTTTTGTTTAATATAGTTTGTATCGCATTATTTTTGTATCATAATGTAAACAACTTCTCCTCCCTTCTTCAACTTGATGCATAAAATAAATCGCCAAATATAAATATTCATTTTAATACATAGATATTAAAAGGGTACATTTTTGAAAATAACATTTCATAACATTTTATGTACCTAAATAAATATACCGGCACTCGAAACTATGAAATTATTTAATAAAAAAAAATAACAGGTGTTCATTTTTTGTGGTGACTCATTCCTTTATTATTCACGCTACAAGAAAATCTCATTTTTAGCGCGACGTTGCCACACGTTGACAATAATTTACTTAACATTTATTTCAAATTTTCTTGCTTATTAAGGCCTTTAGACCATAGTGTTATAAGAGTTTTTTGTTTTGTTTGGTGGGTACTATCTGCACCTAAAATATACAGTCAAACTATTTACACGCTGTATATATATATATATATATATGTTATATCATAATTCATACACACACGTGTTGCTTACTCAGCAAGTATCCGTGAGAAGCGATATGACAATTCTCAGTATAATCCTGTAGACGCTAAATTGCAGATTTTATCACGTCTTGAATTGTATAAATACGAAATAATTAACGGTCTCGTCGGAGATCATAATAGTAACTTGTGTAAAATTTGTATTTAGCGAAAATATTTTTTTAAAGTTAAATATAAAAGAGTTAATCTAAAAATTGGCGCAGTCAGTAGGATTGTTTAGACACACTATTTAGGCAATTCCTAAAAATTGTGGTGAATTCTAATTCTTCGTTAAACAAACGAACCCACGGTAATCGACAGCAGCTGAAGGCCAAGGACACCAGGAACACGCACATACCGCTCACCAGTGTACCAGCCAACAGACGTCGATTGCCAGACGTAGTTAAGGACCCTAGATTTAAGGACAAAAGCAGGAGACACTAACTGAGGCCAAATGCATCAAGGAACACGAAATGCTTGGAAGGTACATGTAAGTACTGAAACGAATCATCACGAAATATTATTTTGATTATTTTAATAAACATTGATTTTTATTATTTTATTACATTGATTAATATTGAACTACATACATTATTATATCATTGATGTTGATGTTCTATCGTGATAATTTTTAACATTTGAAACTTTCACATTCTAAATATCCACAAATATTCACACACTGCTTTACACGTTACTGATCTCCCACAACCCATACCAACACCATCAACAACATCTGAACGAATTATAATTCCATCTATAATTCTGTATTTTGCAACATCTCAAAAATATATTTTAATACATTATGCCGGAAACAAGAGCGCAAAGATCCGTTGAGCCCTACAAATTATCCGAAATGTTTGCTATCATACCAGAGTATGATGGAAATCAAATTTTCTTGAACACTTTTATAACAAGCTGCAATACTGCTTGCAGCATGGCTGTAGACAATCAACTTACCTTCTTCTACTTCTTCTGTTATTTCCCCGTATCGGTTGCTCGTGGTCCTGGGTATGATGCGGCTACTGCGCTCCAGTGCTGTGTTGATCTATATACAGTGATGGGCAAATGTGTGGAACCAAGTAAATATCTCTGGAATTATTAGAGATATCAAAATGAAATTTGGAAGGTGGAAAATGCAGTAGATTGCCTATTTTTTTCCAAATTTTTTTACAATTTTGAACTTCCTGTTTTACCGGAAGTAATGTCGATTTTAAAATTTGCAATGAAACACCCTGTATAGTATTTTAGTTTCCGATGAAAGATTTTATTGCGAATACAAACATATCGGGTTTGATATTGTTTACTTCAATACCTACCCAGATATTAACAGAAAAGTAATTAAGGAAAGGAAAAATTCCATGGTAGCTAAACTCGGTTCAGATTTCATTTACGCCCGAAATAAACAAACCGCTCGGTAAGGATTTGTATTTCTAATGGCCAATCGGTGGCATTATACCGTCACAGCCAACAGCACAGCTTGTTTCATAGTCGAATACACGTGCCTTTGTTTAAATCAGCCGTAAATTAAATCTGAATCAAGTTTAGTGGTCCATGAAATTCAATGCAGAAGTGACAGTAGTTGTCAAAATAAGTTATTAGTTTTTTTTTATTTGAACATTAAAAGATTGTATTGTTTTAATTTAATCGTAAAAGTGCCGAATTAAGTGAAAGTGAAAGAATAGAAATATTAATGATGATTGGGTATGGGGAGAGGAAAAGGACGCATCAAGAAGTTTGTGACCTTTTTAACATTGTTCATCCGAATACACAAATATCCCTTTCAGAAGTGACGAAAACTTTGCCAAGGTACGACACAAGTGGAACAGTTAGCAATTTACCAAAAAGTGGACTGTTAAAAAGTGCAAGTAATGAATGTGTAGCTCAAAATGTTGCTATATCTTTGGAAGAAAATCCTCACTTATCCACTACCGACCTCGCCAATATGCATGGAATTAGCCGTCGTTCAGTAGGAATGATATTCAGGCGAGAAAAATATCATACATACAAAATTCGCCTCGTTCAAGAACTCTCCGAAGACTATTTCGACAGACGTTTGCAATTTTGTGAAACGATGATGGATATTTGTAACCGTGATAATTATTTATTGATAAATATAAAGCCATTGACAACGAAGTCAGAGTAGACTTTGAAACGTTTGGTATTCCTGCAATATACGTAGTTTTATTTCTATTGTGGTGTTATTCCCCAAAAAAACATAAAAGTAATCTAAGGTTTATGTTGATAGACAAAATAATTTTGTATTCGCAATAAAATGTTTCATCACAAACTAAAATATAGTTTTTTACTTCTAAGTTATTAATAAATTGTTTTAAATAAATTATAAATTCAAACACCTTGTATCACTTAAAACAGTTTCAAACTGTTCTCACTTAATCCTCCAAACTGTTTCTCTTGTCGACTAGCTATTGTTTCACATTTGATCTCTCTGAATAATGTCTTAGTACTCTGCTATATATCAATCTACTTTCAACCTTTGCAACTGTTCTTCCTGGTAGATGTCTTGCTGCACCCTTTTGTGTTAACTGCTTTACTTGATTGTATTCTAATGGAAAAGCGGTGGAACCTTTGGTGTGTCACAAATGTAAAAACACAGTTTTGCACCCTAACACCAAACCCTTATTTTAAACACTCAACGCCGTTTCAACAACTCTAAGTTGTAATCTTCAAGGAGTAAACCCAAACTCAACCTTTGCAACTGCTATTCCTCATAGATGGTTTCTGCACCTTTTTGTGTTAACTGCTTTACTTGATTATATTCAATTGAATTGCTGCACTTATAAATACTTTAAGCACTTGAACTTCTTTATTTGTCTGAGATATGGTGGTTTTATTTTGGTTTACAACCTTTCTTGAAAATTCTGGACTTTTAAAAATTTTGACAAGCCTTTACATTGACTGTCACCTCTTAACCTCGAAGAACAAGGTTTGCTGCTGCACTGCTAAATTTTGAATCTCCTTCTGGTCTTGTATTCACTCGCTTTTATAGTTTTTTATGTTGACATGGAGCTCTAACTTCTTATCTTCTTTTTTAATTACTATTTTAAAATATAACGTTCCTCTTGTTCATTTTTAATCACTCATACATTCAATTTTGCTTGATATCTTTTCATCTATACTATTATAAAATTGTAATAAGTTTTTATATGTTATTTGTACTAAAATGTGTTTATAAGACTCTAAAGTTGTGATGTGTTACCCCTATCTTGTCTAAAATATGAAATTGTGAAAATTATCTTGGTTTATGGATAGAATCTAGTACATACAGAGTTATATATTGAGTTATTAGAAAAATAAATTAATTAATAAATTCACAATGTCAATCAATTAAGGTTAGTGATACTTGGTTCAAGAATCTGACTAGCACACATTTTCCAAAGGAAGTTATAGATATTCTTTCATTAGGGGCAAATTTAGTTTAGCTCCTAATGATCAGATATTTTATTAATAAGATACTTAGCAGATATGAATTTGCGATTCAACAATTAAATGACAAAAAATCACCAACATATGTGCATCTAAAATAACCAAGTTACTCATTAATTTTATGAATAGAGATACTAGTAAATTTTACAATTTAAATAGATCATTTTCATTGGCCAAACGTTTTCTCAAAGATAACCCAGCATTCTTATTATGCAATCAGACAAAGGTAATGTAACATCAGCTGTATATAAAAATACCTATTTAAACCTTTCTTACGAGTTACTTAATGATGGTGACTATTACCAAACACTAAATAGGGATCCTACGTCCACTATTCAACAAAAGGCTCAAAAACGAATTTCTAAGTAAAAAAATAATAGTGAGATTGACGATATGATGGGAAAGAAGTTTTTAATATATAACTCTGTTCTAGATTCTATACTTTACCGAAAATCCATAAACCAACATTGTCAATACGTCCAGTTGTCTCTTCTATTGATGCTCCCAATTCCGGTATTGCCGCACTTTTGTTAGATGTCCTTACAAGGGCATACAATAAAGACAATGAGTTCTATGTTAAAGACTCTTTTGCTTTTTTCAATACCTATTATAATTAACGTTACTTCAAAATTATCTATTAGTTAGTCTTGACGTAAAATCACTCTTCACAAATATTACTTTAAATTTGGTAGAACTTATCATTGATAGAAATTGGGTTTCAATTTCCCTCACACAAATATTAGTAAAAATAACTTCCTTGAATTGAATTAAATTTGTTTTCACTAACACTGTTTTTTCGTTTGATGGAAAGTTTTATAAGCAGGTTTTTGGCTCACCAATGGGTTCTAAGCTTTCTCCCATTATTACTGACTACGTTATGAACGATCCGGTCACTGAATGTATACCTAAACTTAGTTATAACATAAAATTTTTAAAAAAATACGTAGATGATATTGTCTGTAGTGTTCCTGTTGGTAGCAAAGATGAACATTTTAACATTTTTAATACTTATAATAGATTTTTGCAATTCACTTGAAGAAGAAGACACACGAATATTTAGGGATACTGACAATATTCTGAAATTGGTATAGGAAACCTAGCAGTTCAGGAAGATATATGAATTTTCACTCGAATCACCCACTTAAAATGAAACTTGGTTAGTAGCATGAAAAAAAGAGCTCTTAAAATTTGCCATCCATCATTCAAAGATACAAGTTTTGCTAACATTATTCCTAAATAATTCTTGTCCTTATAAATTACTTAACAAAATGTTTTTCAAAACCCCAAGTTTGTTGAGAGATAGTTGTGAACATCGTAACAATATGAACACTTCATGTCAACACGTCAGAATAATTTTCATGTAAATAATATTAACCAAGAAACTTCTAACGCAAATTACTGCTATGCCTCTATACCATGTATCAAAGAACTAACTCCAAAATTATTAAAAATCTTCAAAAACGAACTTAATATAAAATTTGCTCATAAATCTATGAAAACAGTTAATCATCTATTTAGCAGAACAAAAGATAAAATTCCTAATGATCTTAAATCTAACGTTATATATAAAATCGACTGTAGCAACTGCCCTGCTTCCTATATTGGTCAGACGTCAAGAAATTTGAAACACCGAATGACCAGACACAAGGGTGACATAAAATTGAAAAAGGAAAAATGTGCTTTAGCCACCCACTGTTTATAAGATAAGAATTCTCCTGCCTTTGAAAATCTGCAAGTTCTGGCCATTGAACGTAACAATTTTATACGTAGCTTCTTGGAGATGGTCTCCATTAAGGGTAAGTCTAATACCATCAATAAAAAGACAGATTTACAAAATTTAAATATATTTTATTGTAACTTACTGGAATTGGAGAATAAGTATTCATCCACTCATAATCAGTCTGAACATAATACAGAGTTCTCAGATTGAATAAATAAAAATTTTTTGCTACCCTATGAATATTTGTTTCCTAAATAATATATCAATTGATCAGTAAGTTACAATGAATAAAAATAGTTTATCCGTACTTTATAAAATATAAATCACATGTCTTAAAATCAAATATGCCAACGTGACAATTTTGTTAGTTGAATTGCCAAAATTTTTTTAAGAATATTCTAAAGTTTTATAGATCTTCTTCTGCAAGGTCTTAAAATAAGTTAAAAGAGTGTTTCCTTGTAATCAAAGAAGCTTGGCTGCGTCCCGATATTTTCTTGTAATATATATATATATATATATATATATATATATATATATATATATATATAATTATATTAGATGGTTTCCGGGAAATCATCTAATACATTTAGTGCCCGCGAAAACTTAAAAACATATATATATATATATATATACAACGCTCGGCTTCCTCGCACGTGTAATCTGCTGATGCTTAGCTTGCAAAACCAAGATTATAAATTCACATGCGACGATAGCGAGCGTCATTAAGTGTTTTAAATTCATTAAGTTATATTTTATTCAATATTGTTATGTTCAAGTTTTTAATTTTGTAATTCAAATAAAAAGTTTTTTTTAAGTTAATTGTGTTAGTAATAATATAAAAATTGGCGCAGTCAGTAGGATTGTTCCAACACGGCAAGAACACTCATGGTGGTGGTTTCTAAACCTTTGTGGAACAACGACCTTCGAGCTGGAGACACAACTGCGAGTAAATCAGCACCAGGAACAAGCCAGGCTAACCAGTGCGGTCCTCGCAGAACACTCCAGGCCGAGATTTATACTGTAAGAATCACGTTTAATTTTCACTTAATCACTATTTTTATTTTTTTTTATTTTTGATCGAAAATTTCTATCATCAAAGACAATTTATTTTAGCATATTTATTTATTTTTGTACTGATTTATTGATTTTTGATTTCCTTTTTAACTAATTTACCATTTTCCTAAACTATATATCGATAAAATATTTCGCAATATATTAACAAGGTTTTAAATATCTTTCACAACAAATTATTATTATCCCTTTTTGGTAACATTTTATATACTTTGGTCTGATAGTAGAATTCTCATTCTGCTATTGCTATTGTTTTTGTGTTGTTGAATTTCTAATATTGTGCAATAACCGTATTCTAAATACAAAATGGCAACGACTAGAAAAGGTGCCACAACCTCAACGGTAGAACCTTACAAAATTTCAGAGATATTTGC
Source organism: Octodonta nipae (assembly GCA_034190945.1). NCBI lineage: Eukaryota > Metazoa > Arthropoda > Insecta > Coleoptera > Chrysomelidae > Octodonta > Octodonta nipae. The sequence continues at coordinate 52,054,115 of CM067222.1, read as the reverse complement.
GATTATTCCTGAATACGACGGGAATCCCATTTTCCTTAACACTTGTATTAGCTCTTGCACAAAAGCACACAACATGGCTGTTGCTATTCAAATAGCCTTATTAATCCTTTACATAAAAAACAAGTTGAGAGGCCGTGCCGCCGAACTTGTAAATTCCCGGAACCCATCAACTTGGGAAGACATCAAAACGCTTATTGAAACACACTTTGGTGATTCACGCGATTTATCTGCATTAATTCAAGATCTTCAGAGAATGCGGCAATTTCCCAATGAGTCCCCATTAACTTTCGCAGCCCGCCTTCAAACACACGCAGCCAAAATGCACGCGGCTGTCAATAAACAAAACATAACTACAAAAGAAAAAGACGCACAAATTTTTCTCATTGACTCTATGGCTCTGAACAGCCTTTTAACAGGTCTCGAGCCGAAAATAGGGCAAATTATACGTGCTAGCAACCTTGACGACATTATAACTGCTGTTTTTAGAATAAAACGGGAGATACAACTGTGTCACTTAGAAAACCAAAAGTTCCAAGTGACACGTAGCCAACAACACCAAAAACGACCAAACGCTACAACATTTATAAAGCAATGCTCGTTTTGCAAACGAACAGGGCATTCGTTTAACGAATGCTTAACTATATAAAGGCAACAGCAGCCAAACTCGAATTTTAACAATAATAACTTCCAACAATTTCGACCTAATCAATTTTCTTAGCCCGCAAACCAAATGAGACCCAACTTTGACCAGAATAGACAACAATTTCAACAAAATCGACCCTCAACTAGCGGACAAAATCAAGGTCCTAACAGCTTTCGGCCCAATCCAAACTTTTTCAGAAATCAGCAACAAAGAGCCCATCACTTTAACCAGTCAGACTTTTATAACACTCCCAATTACACAAATGATCAGTCCAACTATTTCTATGACTCTGATTACCCTCAACAAGATGAATACTCACATTTGGATACTGAAACACAAAGTAACGATTTATATTACTCTCAGGTTCACAATTATGAAAATTACGACAATTATGAAAATGTTTATCCAGAATTCTGCTCCGATATACCCGATAATTCTCAGCGAAATATTCAAACGGCTCTCACCGTAGACAAACCACCGGACACTCAAATCCTCAATCTTCAGTCCCAATTCGAGACAATGAATTTCAACGACAGCTTCAATCCAAACCTCAACTTCCCGGAAAACGCTTTCCTATAAGCCCCGCACTTTCTGTTAACTCAAAGAACCTCTTTACATCAATGTCGTTTCTAACACTTACAAATTGTTAATCGACACAGGAGCAGGCTTATCAATCTTCAAGCCCAAAACTTGTGAAAAATTTCCAAACCGATCTCCTGAAAACGTCGTGATACAAGGTATCACTAATCAAAAAATTCTCATAAACGAATCCACTTTAGTCCCGTTCAATCTAACAGATCCACCAAAGTCTACATATGCGATCTAGACATCGAATTCGATGGCCTATTAGGATCCGATTTCTTGGAACATTATAATTGTGTAATAGACTTTAATAAGAAAGTTCTCGTCACAAATTTCAAAACCATCCCGCTCATGAAAGTTACCGTCGAGACATTATCAACCGACAAACAACTACAGATAAACAACCAAACGATTTCAAATACCATCAGTATCGAACCGCGGACAGAACGCATTTTTAAACTTAAATGCGATTTACGAAATACGGAGGCCATTCTAACTTCCACCGTAATAGAAAACGTAAGATTACCAAACGCTTTAGTCCAGGTTAATGACAAGGGTGAATTTTTCACTACTATTTTAAATGCAAATGCTAGCCCAAAAATTATAAATTTTAAGAAAATCTAATTAGAACCCATTCAGAATCTTTCTATTAACCACTGCGAACAAATCTCTTTCGGAAACAACTCTAACATAGACAGACTAACAGAAATTCACAAACAACTTCGACTCGAACATCTCAACGAAGAAGAGGCAGAATTAATCCAACAACTTTGCATCGATTTCTCAGACATTTTCTATTTAGAAGAAGACAATCTTAGCTTCACTAACGAAATAAAACACTCTATTGATACAAATAACTCGAAACCCATATTCACCAAATCTTATCGCTACCCCCAAATCCATAAGGAAGAAGTTCGAACCAAAGTCTCAAAAATGTTAGAACAAGGTATCATTCGCCCTTCAAATTCCCCTTGGTCTTCACCTGTGTGGGTTGTCCCAAAAAAACAAGACGCATCCGGCAAACAAAAGTGGCGTGTAGTCACAGTAGACGATAAATATCCCTTACCTAACATATTGGACTTACTGGACCAACTTGGCAAATGCCAATACTTTACTACACTAGATCTTGCTTCTGGCTTTCACCAGATCGAAACTGAATCGAAGGATATTCAAAAAACCGCTTTCACTGTAGAGAACGGTCATTTTGAATTCGTTCGCATGCCTTTCGGTTTGAAGAATGCTACCTCAACCATTCAAAGGTTGATGGACAACATTCTCATCGGAATCCAGAACGAGAGATGCTCTTCCTGACTGAGAAAATAAAAACATTCTGGTTTTCTTTCAAACCGACAATCTTAAAGACTTTCACCACAAAATCTTGGAAGATATCTGTGAAGAAAATGCCGACTTCGAAAGATATAAAATTAACGTATTCTTCAGAAAAAGACGGTATTATATTATACCCTTACCATCTAATCCTGAAACCGTAAACGAGATTCTATTTGCCTCAATATTTAAAAGCAAAAATGTACTAACCGAATCAGAACTCTGTTGCGTCGAGAACAACTTGGAATTACCTATTTTAGAAATGCTTTCGTGTATCTTTGCAGAATTAAACGTAAAATGGAAAGTTTGTCAAAACATAACTCAAACTATCCAAAAAGATCAAGTGCCAATAATATATATATATATATATATATATATATATATATATATATATATATATATATATATATATATATATTACAAGAAAATATCGGGACGCAGCCAAACTCTTGCAGAATAATATAATACTTTAGAATATTCTTAAAAAATGTTTGGCAATTTAACTAACAAAATTGTCACGTTGGCATATTTGATTTTAAGACATGTGATATATATTTTAAAAAGTACGGATAAACTATTTTTATTCATTGTAACTTACTGATCAATTGATATATTATTTAGGAAACAAATATTCATAGGGTAGCAAAAACTTTTTATTTAATCAATCTGACAACTCTGTATTATGTTCAGACTGATTATGAGTCCACTTATTCTCCATTTTCAGTAAGTTACAATAAAATATATTTAAATTTTGTAAATCTGTCTTTTTATTGATGGTATTAGACTTACCCTTAATGAAGACCATCTCCAAGAAGCTACGTATAAAATTGTTATGTTCAATGGCCAGAACTTGCAGATTTTCAAAGGCAGGAGAATGGTTATCTTCTAAACAGTGGGTTGCTAAAGCACAATTTTCCTTTTTCAATTTATATCACTCTTGTGTCAGGTCATTCGGTGTTTCAAATTTCTTGACGTCTGACCAATATAGGAAGCAGGGCAGTTGCTACAGTCGATTTTATATATAACGTTAGATTTAAGATCATTAGGAATTTTATCTTTTGTTCTGCTAAATAGATGATTAACTGTTTTTATAGATTTATGAGCAAATTTTATACTAAGTTCGTTTTTGAAGATTTTTAATACTTTTGGAGTTAGTTCTTTGATATATGGTATAGTAGTAATTTGCTTTAGAAGTTTCTTGGTTAATATTATTTACATGAAAATTATTCTGACTTGTTGACATGAAGTGTTTATATTGTTACGATGTTCACAACTATCTCTCAACAAACTTGGGGTTTTGAAAAACATTTTGTTAAGTAATTTATAAGGACAAGAATTATTTAGGAATAATAACAAAATTTGTAGGCTCTTATCTTTGAACGATGAATGGCAAATTTTAAGAACTCTTTTTTTCATGCTACTAACCAAGTTTCATTTTAAATGGGTGATTCGAGTGAAAATTCATATATCTTCCTGAACTGCTAGGTTTCCTATACCCATTTCAGTCAGTGTCCCTAAATATTCGTGTGTCTTCTTCTTCAATAGTGAATTGCAAAAATCTATTATAAGTGTTAAAAATGATTAAAAGTTCGTAGTTTACCAACACGGGAACACTACAGACAATATTATCTACGTATTTTTTTAAAAAATATATGTTAAAACTAAGTTTAGGTATACATTCAGTGACCAAATCGTTCATAACGTAGTGAGCAATAATGGGAGAAAGCTTAGAATCCATTGGTGAGTGCTTATAAAACTTTCTATCAAACGAAAAAACAGTGTTAGAGAAAACAAATTTAAATAATTCAAGGAAGTTACTAATATTTGTGTGAGGGGAAATTGAAACCCAATTTCTATCAATGATAAGTTGTACCAAATTTTAAGTAATATTTGTGAAGAGTGATTTTACGACAAGACTAACTAGTGCATAATTTTTAAGTAACGAATAGTTATTATAGGTATTTGAAAAAGCGAAAGAGTCTTTAACATAGAACTCATTGTCTTTATTGTATGCACTTGTAAGGACATCTAACAAAACTGCGGCAATACCTGAATTGGGAGCATCAATAGAAGAGACAACTGGACGTATTGACAATGTTGGTTTATGGATTTTAGGCAAAGTTTAGAATCTAGAATTTCACCCGCGTACGGAATGTTCAAGCGTTCGCAAAAAAAAATAAATTATGAGACATATGGATTACCCTAAATAAAAAAAATTCTAACTTGTTTAAACCACCCCACTTAACTATAAATCCACCAACCCTATATAACAATTATTTTTTAATTTTTTTACATACAACTTGATGCAACTGCTTATTAGCCATCCTATATACTAATTTTATTCAACTTTTTTTTAACCGCTTTGTATAACTAAGTCTACTTCCATCTACATTAAAACCATCCTGTATACACTGCTGCCAATTTGTCAAACATTACAACTTATTTTTGAACGACCCTGCATAACCATAAATTTACTCTACAAAATCTTTCAACCACCCTGTTGTGCATCTGCTTAGGGGCCACTAAATATAACATTTTTTAAACACTTAACTATAACTCTGGTCCACTCACTATTTAATATATACAACTGCGTATGGACTACTATTTTTGAACCACCCTTGAAAGTATAATTTGTCTCCACCCTGTATTTCAACCACCCTTTATATGCAGCTTTTTCTAACATTGTTTTAATCACACTGTATGAAGTATAATTTTACTTCGATCCGTGTTTCAGATATTACATATATGCAACAGCTCATGTTCTATCCTACAAAAAATATATCCAACCTGTTTAACTATAATTCTAGTCCACCGGCTATTTCAACAACCTTGTATATGCAACTACTTAACGAGCACCCAATATAACATTTTTGGACCACTCTTTATAACTATAAACCCATCAATGCCCCATATATGTCAGAATAACTGTAACTCTAATTCACCCTATATTGCAAGAATCCTGTATGCTGCTGTTTATTTGTCATCCAATATAACTTTTTGAACACCTGACTATAACTCTTCTCTACCCTATATTTCAGCTATGCAACTGCTATGGTCTACCTGTATACAATTATTTCTGATATTTTTTAACGACCGTATAAAGTAAAATTTCTCTTTACTCTATAATTTAATCAACCTTTATATGCAGCTTTTTCTAACATTGTGTTAAAAACACTCTAAAACTATAATCTTGCTTCTCCCCATATTTAAAGTATTCCATATAGTACAATGCAACTGTTTATGGTGTACCCTATATAACAATTTTTTTAAATTTTATTGATCCATCCTAATGGAAATGATGTGGAACCCTTCGTGAGTCAGAAATATAAAAACACAGTTTTGCACCCTAACACTAAACTTTTATTTAAACCCTCATCCAAACTGCAACTGCTTATTGGCCACCCTATATAACAATTTTATTCAAAAATTTTTTTAACCGATTTGTATAACTAACTCTACTTCTATCTACATTAAAACCACCCTTTATACACCGCTGCCAATGTGTCAAACATAACAACTTATTTTTGAACCACCCTGTATAACCATAATTTTACTCTACAAAATATTTCAACCTCCCTGTATGTGCATCTGCTTAGGGGCAACCAAATGTAATTTTTTTAAATACTTCTAATCACACTGAATGAACTATAATTTTACTGCGATCCATGTTTCAGATATTGCAGATATCCAACAGCTCATGTTCTATCCTACAAAAAATATATATCCAACCTGTTTGACTGTAAATCTACTCCACCCACTCTTTCAACCACATTGTATTTGCAAGTACTTATCGGCCACCCATTATAACATTTTTTCTACCACCCTGTATTACTATAAATCCATCAATCTCAAACATATTTTACCAAAACCGCAACTGCTTATGGGGCACCGAAAATAACAATTTTGTTCAACATGTTTTTGAATCACCTTGTATGTCTTGCAACTACTCTGTATACGCTACTGCTTATTGGTCAACCAATATAACATATTTTAAATAATTATCATAACACTTCTTCACCCTATGTTTCAACTATCCTATCTTTGCAACTTATTATGAACTACGCTATTTGACATTTTTTCCTTATATTTTTTCAAGATATATTAAAGTATAATTTTTCTCCACACTTCATTTAAACCACCCTTCATTTGCAACTTTTTCTAACCTTGTTTGAATGACACTGTGTAACTATAACTTTACTGGGCACCATACTTCAGGTACTCTATATATGCAAATGCTATATAACAAAATGTTTCTAGCATTTTTTACCCCCCCCCCCCCCTGTATTATTCTAAGTGTAAGCCACCCTATATTTCAACAACCTTTTATATGCAACTACTTATTTGCCACCAGATATAACATTTTTGTACGACCCTGTATCCTTAGAATACTACCGCACCCTATATTTCAACCATCCGGTAAATAGAACAGCTTGTAGATCATACCATTACTATAAAATATTTTTAAATCCACCTGTATAACTGTAATTATACTCCGCTACATATTTCAACCATCCTATATATGTAACTACTTGTGGATATAAAACACGTTTTTAGCCACAACATAAACTATAATTCCACTCCATCTTATATTTCAAACACCCTGTATAAACAACTGCTTCTAACATTTCTTTAACCCATTTCATAACCACCCCGTATAACTAATTCCACTCCCCCATATTTCCACCACATCGCATATATCCAGCTGCTTATAGGACACCTAATATAACTTTTTTTAGATTTTTTAAATTCTTGTAATTCTACTCCGCTCTAAGTTTCCTATATACAGGTAACCCTGTAAAATTACGCTTGATATATGTTGATTTTTGTTAAATCGAAACATGTCACATTTGCACATTCCGAATTTTGAATAAAAGCTAAGTTGATGCCAGTATTTAATATTTTGTGCGTACGGTGGAACCAATTGAGTAATTGAATTACCCAACATGGTAGAAGTTTTTTCACTATATCTACCGTTTCTATTAATTTAGAGAGATAAAATGTCTACCAGATTTTAAGTCAAACTATAGGCTTCGCAACAAAAAAAGATTCAGCAAAATCAGTTAAGTAGTTCTTACGTGATGCCCGAACAAACAAACAAACAAACAAACAAACAAACAAACTTACAATTTTATAATAGTATAGATAGATAGATGAAAAGATATCAAGCAAAATTGAATGGATGGGTGACTAAAATGAACAAGAGGAACGTTATATTTTAAAATAGTAATTCAAAAATGCGGAATAAAGAAGATAAGAAGTTAGAGCTTCATGTCAACATAAAAAACTATAAAAGCGAGTAAATACAAAACCAGAAGGAGACTCAAAATTTAGCAGTGCAGCAGCAAACTTTGTTCGAGGTTAAGAGGTGACAGTCAATGTCAAAGGCTTGTCAAAATTTTTAAAGTCCAGAATTTTCAAGAAAGGTTGTAAACCAAAATAAAACCACCATATCGCAGACAAATAAAGAAGTTCAAGTGCATAAAGTATATGGTATTGCACTAGAAGGCGATAACTAGTAAATGGAAAACAGTTGATAGATCATTGAAGATATAGTAGCAGCAATTCAATTGAATATAATCAAGTAAAGCAGTTAACACAAAAAGGTGCAGAAACCATCTATGAGGAATAGCAGTTGCAAAGGTTGAAAGTAGATTGATATATAGCAGAGAACTAAGACATTATTCAGAGAGATCAAATGTGAAACAATAGCTGGTGGACAAGAGGAACAGTTTGGAGGATTAAATGAGAACAGTTTGAAACTGTTATAAGTGATACAAGGTGTTTGAATTTATAATTTATTTAAAACAATTTATTTGGCGCTCAACTATATACAATATTAATTCAAAAAGTTTATTTACTGGGAAATATTATTTTAGTAACCGGTTTATATATCAAAATTAAATTTCAGAATTGCATTTAAATTTGGTTGTAGGCAATGGGTCGACAAAGCACAGCAATCAAATGGTCATATAGCCGATTTTGATAATGTACAGATTTTAAGCTGCGAACGAAATTTCTTTAAAGGTTGTTTTCTTGAAATGGCACATATTAATAATGATACAGACTATAAATAAAAGAACAGATGTACAAAATTTTAACGTTATAAACTGTAATTTATTAGAATTAGATAAAAAAGACATACACATACTTCTTAGTCACACAGTTCTAATTCAGATACTGTTCTTTTAAATAAATTTATAAAAATAAATAAATTAAAATGATTATTAATAACAAATCTAACAAACATCATAATTTTCTTGCAGTTGGTACTTGTTGCTCTAATAGTCTTCACTTAATCTAGTTACGAAAATTTATTTTTGATTATTTTAATTCCAAATAACATTTGTCATAATGATATTCAATGTCAAAATTATAACTTTTTATCATCATTCTTCAATCTGAACGATTTGCTAACTTATTTATTAATCTCAACTTATGTAAGTATTTAAGTTTAACTAATGTACTCAATTAACAAAATGTACTTGCAACTTAGACTGACGAAGTAAATAAACCAATTTACGAAAGCTCTCAAAGAAGAAAAGAGTACTCTTGTTTCATTTGTCCTATAAGCCGTTTTTCCGTTAATTACACTGCAATTGATATATCATTCGGCTGTTACTATTTACAATTATACAATTATATATCTATATATATATATATATATATATATATATATATATATTCTATATATATTACATATATATTTCTAATTGATCTCCCCCAAATTAATACAGAACTTTAAGTGAGACTTGTTTTGGAGATAAAGAGGACAATGGGTGATGTTTTGTATATTTTCGTTGATATCTTTTAAACAAATATATTTGTGTTTTCAATAACGAACATTTTAATCTAAAATACTAATAAAATACACTCAATCGATTCGACGCAACCCTCATCTTAGGTCTGGGTTCCAGAGACTACCCTCGGCTGGTGAAAGATTGTCCTTACTCTTCTGCGGGTTGTAGAATCAAACAGTAATCTACCCGTTTGATCCTGACAACAAATTGTCTTCATTCGATCGCTGGTTGCCAGCATCTGGGTACAGCATAGTTCGTGGTGGTCAGCATGTTTTGTCTCAGTTTTCAGCTAACTGTTAACTTCATGGGGCGATTTTTCTGGTGAGTCAAAGGGCAAGTCACACAGTCAGTTATGGACGGCTGAGCGATAGGCCAACAGGAATAGGGAAATATGCTCATTCCAATCACGCTGGTTATTGCTGATGACCATTAATAGATATTGTTCGAAGGTTCTGCTGATTTTTTTCAGAATTCAGTCCTATTGTGGATACAAGCTTATGATTCTCCTTTTCTTGATGCTCAACAGGTATATACCTCCTGGAATACATTGGATTCAAAGTTCCCCTTTGGTTCGAATGTAACTGCAACAAGACACCAGACCTGCTGAACAGCTGTTCCACTAGTACCTTGGTTGCCTTCCCTTTTGAATGGGTATATTATATTTCTCAGGTCAATTGATAACGTAATTTATTGTGTCCAGAATGTATTTGTTACCTCTTTAGGACTCTTCTTCTTCGACCCTTACTGCTGCACATGTGTCACATGTCCGGCTCCAAGCTCTGATGTCTTCGAAGTAATTTTACGCAGTAATATTGTTTATCGAATTTACGTCCACAATATTATTGATGAGCATCTGGTCTCCGGTAGCCCCTTCCGGAGGCCGGATCCTTCGGTCAGGACCCGGATGCCCTTTCCATTTTCTGATACTTCTTTAAGATAGCATTAAAATGTTCCGAGCGGGTACATACCTTGACGTTTACATACAACGCGAATGTAAACAAAGGACAGAACACAAAATAACATTAAATATAGAAAAATTGCAAACAGCTGAAGCTATACTCGGGATATTTGATCGTCAGTAATACAGCACCTAGGTTTGAACTTTATTGGCCCTGAAGTTGATAGATTTTCAAAGTTTTTGACAAACAATCATGTCTGCCAAATATTGTATAAAAAATATATTATTTAAAAAAAAATTATACTATGTCCTTTCTAATACCTCTAAGAATATGTGTACAAAGTTTCATGATACTCAGTTAAGTAGTTTTGGCGTGAAAGCGTAGCGAACAACTTACATTCATATTTATAATATTAATAGGGAGATCTTATCTAATACTAATAACAACTTTTAAAAGTTACCCTGTTGATTCAGTGGAATGCACTGAAGACATTCAAATGCCGAACCTCTTTAAGGACTTTCAAGGAAGGTAGACGTTTCTTAGTTATTTCAACCCTTAATTGCAGCCATTACTTGAAAATGCGGCTTGTTCATAGGCCAAGATTAATACCATCAAACGTGGGTAGTTTGATAAAGGAACATTTGATACTTACAGTGTTCTTGTATTTCCCTCGTTGGCAATTCTTATTCAATGTTTTTAATTGCACTTCCCACTTGATTGTTTATATTGCTAAGTACATTTTTGCAGTTTGATTTGGTGATTGCGTTAGTTGTTCAAATTGTTCTTTTTATTTTTTTAGTCATCTTGCCTTTTTAATTGTAATATTTCAATTTGATTCTGTTGTTCACTTTTCATGGTGCTTATAAAACCTTGTTGTTTTTCATCTTTTACCTACTGTTAGAAGATTTTCCAATTTCAAGTTTTCGTTACACATAAAAAGATTAAAGTAATCCTTTTGAACATTTAATTTTACTCTGAGTTCAAATAAACCAAATTTACAGAAAAACAAATGTCTTTGATTACTGAAATAACTCACAATAAATTCCATTACAATACATTTATTTTTAAAAGGTAAATAAAGTCTCACACTTCGTAAACCACGTCGGTGTCTACTCAACTTATATCCTGCTTTTCTAACCTACATAATTTGTTATTCTGGAACAAGCTAGAAACTTTTGGTAGTTTTTATCCTTACTCGTGTGGCGATAGAATTGGTTTTTAGTACCCATTTGTATATTCTCAAAATTAGTTTTTATTGAAGATTATTATTTTCTAGAAGGGTTACAGTTTGGGCTGCGAAGAATAAAATGATATTAGACTTTTACAATCAGGCACTTGAAAAAGTTTTGTCCTTTAATTTTGTAATTTGCACCTAAAGTTTTTTTTCCTGTAAATTTTCTGTGATAAAACGGGGAAATGGGTCGCATTTTAATTTTTTTTTCTAATAAAAAAGTACATTTTTATTTTTCATAACGAGCACTTTCATTTGATAAATTAGAAGATGCTCTTGAATTTGTTTTATTTAATTTTATAATTTGGTTTCCAAAACAGGACTATTGCTTAGTTTTCTTGAAAACTTTGAGTGATTGTATACATTCTTAATTTTTGTTTAATTTTAGGCTCTATTTATTTTCGTTAATTTCTTTTAAACTATTCAGTCCAAAAATATATATTCATATTTTTCATTACGAGACTTCTTTTTTGATTTATTACATGAGACGCTTGAAAAGAATTAGTTTCTTTTATTGTTTCATTTCATTTTATAATTCCCCCCCCCCTCCCCAAAGTAACATTAGGATTATGTCTTTATTTATCCCGAGAGAAATCTCACCAAACTGTGTATTAAATCATTCAATAGAACCTTACAAACACTTTATTTCACAAAAGTAGGAACAATCTGTTCAAGACTCATTGGATTTAAGGAAATATAGTACAAAAATACGACCTAAAATGTATATTACGCAAAACTTTTGAAAGTATCCTAGGAAATTAAAAGTTTTAAACAAAATTAGTTATTCATTCCGAAAAAAAAAATTCCTTTGTGCAGAAGAATAAAGCATCTTCCCAATGAGTGATGGCCATCTCTGGCGTCTTTGTTACCTGAAAGAACTGAATCATTGCGTAAATCAACTTTAGAGGCTTTTATTTGAATTAATTTTGCATAAAATGTCTACCTGTAATTTGTACAAATTCTCAGATCGAACTCAGTATTTACCTTCTAAATTCTAAGAAAGAAATTTATTTCAGTTGTTGGTACTGGAAACATCACACTATATTTGCAACAATGACATATTATTGTTCCTAAACCCATTTATTTTTTTGTAGAGTGAAAACAAATAGGATGCCTGCTCCATTTTCACCTTTTCATTTGCACAGAGGCCGTGTTTGAAGAACAAATATATTAACTCATGCATACGTCTAGACAAATAAATGCTTTATGTAGGAAACTCTTTAAAATATTGGTTTAGTATCCGCACTTTGTTAAGTGCAATAAAGAACGTCAACATAAAATGTTTTTATGTAATAACCTTCAGTCTTTGGGGCTCTAGGTAGTTATTTTACTTCTCTTCGGTTCGACGGTACATCTATTTTTTATTGTTACCTGATTTTTTTGAATTACTAACTTTTCGATTTTCGAATCTATTGAACGCAAGAAAATTGTTTCTTATTGAGAATACTCATTAGTTGCGCTTTACTCAAGTAATTGAAATCTCGAATAATTATTTATATATTTAGCACATATAACTGAATTTAATATTTTTTAATATTTTAATTCCTGAGACTCATAGATGTGGCAGTTCTTTTCGCCATAAAATATCATAATTTTGTTATTGAAAAAATTGTCAGGCCAAAATTATTAAATGATATATGAGTTCTACTTATTTTCTTGATATCAAAAATGAGAAGTGACCTTGAATATTCGTATTATATTTCCCGTTCTTCCTTAAAAACATTCAATTTAAAGCTATCTTTGCCTAATTGTTGTTGAATATTTACGTATTTATCAAATTGTCGGGAATTCCTATATACTAATACCGATAAATACAAAGGTCAATAGGTTATATTATAATCTTTATTATTAATTAATATCAATAACTTTGCTTGTAGTATTGTGAAGAATGATGATGTTAGATACAGTGACATATTTACTGCTGCTCAGTAACATTTATTTGGTATTAGGTAAAAATCTTGTGTATTTTTAAAACAAAATTATTTTAAATTGATGATTGTTTCAGTCTTCACTTGATGAAAATTCATCAAGATCACTTACCTGTTATTTCTTTAAATTTGATATATGTTTCGCCAACTCTGGCTACATCAGAAATTGGAAATACAATGATTGCTAAATTTATATTTCTTACAAAGAAACTACAGGTAAGGTAATAAAATAATTAAAAGGTTTTAATTCTGGGGAATTTCGGAGGAAGTAGGCTCGGTGTAGGGTGCAGGTCAGTTAGAATATATATTTGTGAAACATTTTTGGCAATAGATGTTTATAATATAATATATTATTTAGAAATGGATTTTAAGATTAAGTAATGGAGATAAATTGGTATCGGTTTTGTCGTTTAATAGATTCCGAGAATTTTTGTTTTTATTAATTTCGAATGATTCAAGAAGAAATAATTTTTTACTGTTGTTTTGTAAATGTAAAATTTCGAATGCATTTTTATGTATATGGTTTTCTTTTAATAAGTGGTCCGCAAATGTAGATTTATTTTGTTGTTGATTTTCAAAAGCTCCAGTGTGTTCACGCTATCTTGAATTGAAAGATCTTCCAGTGTGACCAATATAGAAATTGGGGCAACTCCCATAGTTCAACTTATAAACATTCGAGTTAGAATCTTTGTCAGTCTTGCCTTTGTTGTTTTTTATATGTCTAGATAAATTGTTGTTTATTGTGAAGGCTGTATATATGTTCCTGTTCTGTAAAAATTGGGAGATTTTTGTGAGTGGATTCCATTGAATGTGAGAATATGGTATAATTTAGGTATGGGATTGGGGTCCGTGGGATAGACTCCTTTAATAGGAATTTTCTTTAATTTTCTGTTTAATAAGTTGTCAATAAGTTGAGTGGTGTAACCATTGTTGACTGCCATGAGTTTGATTCTTTCAAGTTCCGTATCATAGTCGGTTTTGTTGAGTGGTATTGTCACGAGTCTGTGTAACATATGGTGATATGCAGCATGTTTATGTTGTATGGGATGGTGTAAACTATTGTGGATGGTAAGGTCAGAGTGTGATGGTTTATGATATATGGAGAATGTTTATTTGGTGTCTTGCTTTTAATTGTTAGGTCTAGAAAATTTGGTGTGTTATCTGTTTCTGTTTCAAGTGTGAATTTTATGTTGGGGTGTATTTGGTTTAAGTAGTTGTGTAGTAACTGTAATCGTCGATGTGTACCCGTAAAATACGCAATATCATTCAATGTATCGGTAGGTACCAATACAGGATTTTGTTACTGAGATCGTTTCTAAATAGTCATAGAATCAAACTCATGACAGTCAACAATGGTTATACCACTCAACTTATTGACAACTTATTAAACAGAAAATTAAATAAAATTGCTATTAAATAAGTGTATCCCACTGAGCCCAATCATATACCTAAATTATACCATACTCTCACATTCAATTGAACCCCCTCACAAAAATCTTCCAATTTTTACAGAACTGGAACATATATACAGCCTTCATAACAAACAACAATTTATCTAGACTTTTAAAAAACAACAAAGACAAGATTGACAAAAATTCTAACTCCTGTGTCTATAGGAATTGCCCCAATTTCTATATTGGTCACACTGGAAGATCTTTCAATTCAAGATGGCGTGAACAACAAAATAAATTTACAATTGCGGACCACTTATTAAAAGAAAACGATATACCTCAAAATACATTCAGAAATTTTGCATTTACAAAATAAAAGTAAAAAATTGTATCTTCTTGAATCACAAACAAATTAATAAAAAAAATTCTCTGAATCTATTAAATGACCAAACTGATACCAATTCATCTCTATTATTAATTCTTAAAAGCCATTTCTAAATAATATATTATCCCGACTTGACCATACAGTGTATGGCAGCACACTCCCTCTAAGGCACGCATAACTTGCCTTTAGGTGACAATTCACTAACCCCAGATATCCTAGATATCAAAAGGTTTTAGCTCTGTGGGAGCCCTTGCCAAGTTATAAGGTCCGTGGCTGGAGTCGTGGCAGCTTCCCATGAATTTTCTGACCGTCCGGGCTGTTCCTAACAGAACGGATTTTTGCATTAGTTGGTAAAGATGTTCGTCCAGACGGAGGTATTTTAAATTATTTAGTAGAAGTTTTGGGACAACTTCTGTGTTGACACAACAATTGGTACAATTCGTGTGTTGTTCATGTCCCACTGTGCCTTTATTTGAAATTCCAAATCCCTGTATTTGGCTATTTTTTCAGCCTGCTTAATATTTAAGTTATTGTTGTTAGGGATTGCTATGTCAATTAAGGTTGTTTTCCTAGAGATTTTATCTACTGGTCTATTGTGAGCATCAGTCCGTTCGGTCAGTATCATGCGATCCCAGTACAGTTTGTTAACATATATTATATTATTAACATTTATTGCCAACACTTCCTCTGAAATTCCCCAGAATTAAAACCTTTTAATTATTTTATTACCTTACCTGTAGTTTCTTTGTAATAAATATATATTTAGCATTCATTGTATTGCCAATTTCGGATAAAGTCAGACTTGGCGAAATATATGTCAAATTTAAAGAAATAAAAAGTGTTTGTTGTTTTTAAGTCATCTTTAAAATTATTTTAGCTAACATTTTTGTTATTGTCTATAAAATCATAATATAAAATGATCTAAATACATGACAGAAATTCAAGCATTATAAAATTTATATTAATTATAGTTAGTAAATTAAAAACTTGGAAATATTGTATTGTGCCAGTTTCCTGCAACTAGATATAAAGTTTCATATAACCAGATATACAGAAATTCACATAAATAATGTATCACTAACTCACAATCGATTTTATAAAACCAATTCATTCAAGGTTCAGCACTTTTCAAAAACATTAAAATATATACATTCAAATATAAATTTCTGAAAAATCTGTACTATTCGACATTTCGATGCTGACTGGCTCCTCAAGGTGCATCCGACTTCCGATGTTTACACCGAGGAAGGTGAACACGACTGATTTATAATTCTTCTATAAGTCGTGCTTCACTAACTCTGGCCCTTGGTCTTTTTTATTGTAGCTCAAATATCCAAGTATGACCACAAGTACGTCATATGTCACTATAGTTCATTATTATACTTGAATGAGAGAAGTTGTACAGCAGAACTCCTTGGTTTTGCATCTGATCATCTAGAGTTCAAGTTCAATGTATTCCATCTGAAACTAGCGTCCATCTAGAATTCTTGGAACATGATTGGTTGATTGTAACTCTGGGTGGACATTTTACAGGTAACTTTTAGATCTGTGAGGTTCCTCCCCTTTGAGTTTCATTAGTTCCGCAGATTACATCCGAAAGTCAAGGGTTTTTTGGGACAAGATTGTCATGCATTGCTAGTTGTTTTCTAATTTCTTCAAGGTACTCTGAAATATAATAATTGGAATCTGGTGGCAACTATAACTATTCTTGATTTTCAATAATTAAATTTCACAAGAATTTTAGTCTGCAATATTTATATTAGTTAAGTCACCAACCGGTTTTTGGTAGCAATTCTTTGGGACAACATGGATTTAGGTCAGTAAAGTTAGCACCGCCAGTTTACAGAAACTCAAATTAAAACATATGGGAATTACGAGCTATTTAGGAGCCCTTGATTTTTACCTAAATTGATTTTTGAGCTCAATATTTACTATGGAAAAAGTGCAAAAAACTATTATTACGTAAAGTTAGCACCGCCATCTCAGAAAAACAAACAAAAAAATTTTGTGAGGCGTCTCAAATTAGGAGCTATTTACGAGCTTTTAATTGACGTATTGAACGTCAACCCCTAAATTTGTCTAAGGGGTAAAAACCACCCCCGAAAAAATATTGAATTTTAATTTTAAATTTAAAATCTGTTAAAATTATCTACGATTTACGAGCTCTTTCTTGGTGTAATGCAAATAAACATCTAAAAATGTCTAAGGGGTGAAAACAACCCCCCAAGTATGCAGTTTTTTCGAATTTTATGATTATTAAATTTTGAAAAATACCAGCATGATCTACGATTTACGAGCTTTCCAACGGTATATTACACGACAACATTCAAATTACTGGAAGGGGTGCAAACCACCCCCAAAGTATGCAGTTTTTTCAAATTTTATGATTTATAAATTTTCAAAAATACCAGCATAATCTACGATTTACGAGCTTTCCAACGGTATATTACAAGACTACATTCAAATTACTGGAAGGGGTTCAAACCACCCTCCAATTATGCAGTTTTTTCAAATTTTATGATTTATAAATTTTAAAAAATACCAGCATGATCTACGATTTACGAGCTTTCCAACGGTATGTTACACGACAACATTCAAATTACTGGAAGGGATGCAAACCACCCCCAATTATGCAGTTTTTTCAAATTTTATGATTATTAAATTTTGAAAAATACCAGCATGATCTACGATTTACGAGCTTTCCAACGGTATATTACACGACAACATTCAATTACTGGAAGGGGTGCAAATCACCCGCCAATTATGCAGTTTTTTCAAATTTTATGATTTATAAATTTTAAAAAATACCAGCATGATCTACGATTTACGAGCTTTCCAACGGCATGTTACACGACCATATTCAAATTACTGGGAGAGGTTCAAACAACCCACTAAATTTACTAGTTATTCCAAATTATGTAATTTTTTCATTTCAAAAACTGCCGGCGTCATCTACGATTTACGAGCTTTTCAACGGGATATTATACGTTTGCATTCAAGATTTTGGAAAGGATGCAAGCCCCCCCTCCCCCCAATTATGCAGTTTTTTCAAATTTTATGATTTATAAATTTTGAAAAATATCAGCATGATCTACGATTTACGAGCTTTAAAATACTACATTTTTGGAAAGGGATATTATGTGATTTTGTTCATTTTCAAAACAGCCTAATCTACGATTTAGAAGCTCTTCAAGGATATATAACACTTACTTTCAAATTATTGTAACGAATGCAAACAACCCCCAAATAATGCAATTTTTTCCAAATTTGTAGTTCTTAAATTTAGAAAACTAGCAACATAAATTATGATTTAGTACCTCTTCAATGATACATTGCAGGACCACTTCAAAATCACCTGAAAGTTGCAAGTAACTACCTAAATGACTAATTATTTCAAACCGTCAGAGTTTTGAAATGGATGAAAATATTAAATATTATCCTTACTGCGGCAAAGGTTTAGAAATCTAGATTTTACAAATTTTGGAAATGGTGTAAGGTGTAATTATCTACCATGTATAAGCTTTCCAACAATATGTTAAAAAACGACTACTGTTGGTAGTCATTGTTCGGATAAATAATTGTATTATGAATTATGATCTTTTAATTAAGTATTGAATCTAACGAAAAATTGTAACCATCTTTATGGACTACGTGTTGTTACCGTTTCTTCTGGTTTTGTATTCAACTCGCTTCTTCTTCAAAATCTGTTGCTTAAAGTTTTAATAATTACCTCAAAGTTTTTTGTTTCTAATTAACATATTAAAACAGTTGTTTCAAATAGAAATAGCAATATTTTTATGTATTACGAAATGCACAGATTAATTCCAGTCGGCATTTTTCAACCAACCTTCAGAAAATATGTCAAATGATATTCTTATTTTTGTCTAACCTTTACCATTTGAAAATGGGCTGAATCTATAATCTATACAATAAATATAAAACAGGAGTTTGGTATCTGAGAGGGCAATGTATTTCGTTCTTATTCTTTCAACTATTATTTTTGTACCCACAATAATCAGATTATTCATAGCAAACCAAAAATACAAATAGGAAGACATAAAAGATCAAAGGTACTTGAATGAATTAAACAAATGTGTTGTCTCGCCATCTAGGTGCCAATATTCCTACCTGTAACTAATAACTCAGTAAAATTTCCATAGATGGACGATTTCATATTTGAAATTACTGGTTAATGTCATAAAATATATTAGATTTTTTTGTTAAAATGTTTATTGATAATAAATATATAAATAACTACTTCAATATACATACTTATTGAGAGAAATTCAACGTACTTAAATTTCAAAAAGACATGTTCTTAAGTCAAATGATAGCGATTAATTGTATAATGAAGTATATTACATATGAGTTTGAATGTAAAAAAGGATGAGTACAGAGTGGCGTATATTACTTATGTGATTCAAGAATTTAAGTAACCCCTGCAATAGAAAATACCACATTACGAATTTTTTACTGCTTTAATAAAATATATTGCCTCGACTAGAACCAGTGGCACCAATCAAATATTAGATAACAATTATCAGATAACTGTTTTCAATATATTCACATAATCAGTGTATTCAAATTTATTTTTCCATGCTACAGAAAAGGTCATTACAAACAGCGGCAAGAAGGCTTTTTCGAATGTTTCATCAAAATCTAAAATGAAAATTCTTTAATAGGCCAAAAATAACGTTTTAAATTTAGATATTTGAAAATGGACTAAAATAATTATGCAAAAATATTATGGATGGACTAATAAGATGGTAATATCTTTTTCATTACTGAGTATCCTTATTGGCAAAACTACATTATTGGTGTACAAACCGCATAATGAATGAATTAATTGAGAAACAATATTTTGTGAGTTAATCCAGCACTGAAAAATTTAGTTTCCTCAAGTTCTTGTTTTTTTCTTAAGTATAGGAAATTACAATCTTATTATAATTTGAAAAAAACCGCACAATTAGGTGGTGGTTTGCACCCGTTCCAGTAATTTGAATGTAGTCGTGTAATATACCGTTGGAAAGCTCGAAAATCGTAGATCATGCTGGTATTTTTCAAAATTTATAAATCATAAAATTTGAAAAAACTCATAATTGGCGGGTGATTTGCACCCCTTCCAGTAATTGAATGTTGTCGTGTAATATACCATTGGAAAGCTCGTAAATCGTAGATCATGCTGCTATTTTTCAAAATTTATAAATCATAAAATTTGAAAAAAACTGCATAATTGGGGGGTGGTTTGCACCCCTTGCAGTAATTTGAATGTTGTCGTGTAATATACCGTTAGGAAGCTCGTAAATCGTAGATCATGCTGGTATTTTTCAAAATTTATAAATCATAAAATTTGAAAAAACTGCATAATTGGGGGGTGGTTTGCATCCCTTCCAGTAACTTGAATGTTATCGTGTAATATACCGTTGGAAAGCTCGTAAATCGTAGATCATGCTGGTATTTTTTAAAATTTATAAATCATAAAATTTGAAAAAACTGCATAATTGGAGGGTGGTTTGCACCCCTTCCAGCAATTTGAATGTTGTGTAATATACCGTTGAAAAGCTCGTAAATCGTAGATCATGCTGGTATTTTTGAAAATTTATAAATCAAAAAATTTGAAAAAACTGCATAATTGGGGGGTGGTTTGCACCCCTTCCAGTAATTTGAATGTTGTCGTGTAATATACCGTTGGAAAGCTCGTAAATCGTAGATCATGCTGGTATTTTTCAAAATTTATAAATCATAAAATTTGAAAAAACTGCATAATTGGGGGGTGGTTTACATCCCTTCCAGTAACTTGAATGTTGTCGTGTAATATACCGTTGGAAAGCTCGTAAATCGTAGATCATGCGGGTATTTTTCAAAATTTAATAATCATAAAATCCGAAAAAACTGCATACTTGGGGGGTTGTTTTCACCCCTTAGAAATTTTTAGATGTTTATTTGCATTACACCAGAAAAGAGCTCGTAAATCGTAGATAATTTTAATAGATTTTAAATTTAAAATTAAAATTCAATATTTTTTCGGGGGTGGTTTTTACCCCTTAGACAAATTTAGGGGTTGACGTTCAATACGTCAATTAAAAGCTCGTAAATAGCTCCTAATTTGAGACGCCTCACAAATTTTTTTTGTTTGTTTTTCTGAGATGGCGGTGCTAACTTTACGTAAAGTTAGCACCGCCAATAGTTTTTTGCACTTTTACCATAGTAAATATTGAGCTCAAAAATCAATTTAGGTAAAAATCAAGAGCTCCTAAATAGCTCGTAATTCCCATATGTTTTAATTTGAGTTTCTGTAAAATGACGGTGCTAACTTTACTGACCTCATGGATTTACGTGAAATTTGGCATGGAGGTAGTAAATACCTCAAGATTGAAAAGTTGTGTTGTGCCGAGGTGTACTTTTTACCAGGGAGTGAATGCCACCCCTTCTCGGGGGTGGAAATTTAAAAATGCAGTCTAACCTCATAAATCAATACATGAGTCAATTTTAAGCAACAAATATTTTATGCATATTTTTTGTCAAGTCAATAGTTTTTTAATTATTGACGGTTGAATTTGCTGATATTTCGACAAAAAGATGCATGTTTTTGAACCTTTTCTAAATAATAACTGGAAAACTATGCATTTTGAGAATAAAATCATTCAGAACAAAATTAAAATTTATATATTAGAGAAGATTCTGCTTTGTTTAAAATTTTTATAGATGCAATATTTATCGAGATATGCCTCCTTAAAAAAATTAGATTCGCAGTTAAAAACTTAAAGACTTTTCAAGGCTAAATAGCGGGAAATTTTTTAAAGAAAATGTTAGAAACATTATTAAAGAGCTTGAAAAAAAAGTCTTTAGCACTAAAAATGACAGAGTTATATTGAAAATAATGTGATAATCTTTATTTTTTGAAGAAAAAATCAGATCTTGGATCAACAGATTTTCCGTCATAATAAAAATTCAACGTTACTGCAACTCAAACAATGTGTTCAAGAAGTTTGCCTGGTTTTGATTTTATGATTTTAAAATTATATACGATTATCTTATTATTATTATTATTATTGAAATTCTCGAAAAATATATATTTTTTATTAATAACTGTAAAATTATCGATTTTATGCCAAAAAATAAGAATAAAAAAATAAAGTTCTTCTTCAGAAAATATTCATTTTTTTACGATGAATGCTAACCCAGATATAGTCATTATAAGTTCTAATGTAGGTGTTTCAACACATAAATCTCAAAAATAAAGAGGTTACAAAAAGTGAAAATGACTTGTAGCTCTCAAAATTACCTTTAAAATGAGTTATAGTCAATAAACGAATTGGTTTTTTTGTAGTAATTTTCGGATTTCAATGCTTTATAAGTATTTTAAAGCATTCAGAAACATTTATATATAGGAATAAGTTCGTCCTCATATATTATAAGTATACGCAAACGCATAGTCACATGTACGTGTTACTTAAGAACATATATCTTCTTCTTAAGGTGCCATATCCATCTACTGAATGTTGGCGAGAATTTTGGCATATTCTTCACGGTCTTGTGCGGCTTTAAAGAGTGTATGGGCATCGAGGCCTGTCCAGTCCCATATGTTTTTGAGCCATGAATATTTTTCCTTCCGATTCCGCGTTTTCCCTCAATTTTTCCTTCCATGATAAGTTTAAGGAATTGGTATTTGGTGTTTCTGAATATATGCCCCAAATAAGCTGTTTTTCTCCTTTTAACTATTTGCAGCAGTTCTCTTTCTACTCCCATGCGATTTAAAACTTCTACGTTGGACGTGTGGTCGATCCATGGAATCTTCAGTAGTCTCCTAAACAGCCACATCTCAAACGCTTCCAGTCTATTCATAGTGTTGGCCTTCAGGGTCCAGGTCTCCACGTCGTAAAGCAACACGGAGTAAACGTAGCATTTTATGAAACGATAGCGTAGCTGTAAGTTAAGACTTTGACTGCTCAGTAGTGTTCTCATGTTAATAAATGCGGCTCTAGCCTGCTCAATCCTACACCGTATCTCCGTGTCTGGGTCCAAGTCTTCCGTTATCCAGCTACCGAGATACCTGGACTTGGGAACTTGCTGGATTTGTTCTCCGTTCACTGCGACGTTCAGACGCCTAGCGGATGTTCTGCTTATCATCATGGTTTTTGTTTTGTCTACGTTAATTTTTAGGCCAAGGTGCTCCCCTTCGGCCGATATCCTGTCGATAAGGCTTTGTAGTGATTCCTGAGATTCAGCAATAATGACCGTGTCATCGGCGTAACGAAGGTTATTGACAGGGTGACCATTAATTTTTATACCGTCGTCGATGTCGATTAGGGCACGGTCAAAGATGGATTCTGAGTACAAATTGAAGAAGAGGGGTGACAAGACGCATCCCTGCCTTACCCCCTTTTCTATTGGGAAACTTTGTGTAGTATCGTTTCCTACTTTCACTGTTGCCGTTTGGTTCATATAAAGGTTTTCTATGAAGGCAAGATCGTTGTCATCCACCATTCTCTCCCTTAGGAGCCCTATTAGTTCTGTATGTTTGACACTGTCGAAAGCCTTCTGATAATCTATGAAGCATAGGCAAACGTCTTTTTGTTGGTCTCGACATTTTTGGAGCAATACGTTCAAACTGAAGAGTGCTTCTCTTGTGCCAAAACCCTGTCTAAACCCAATTGTGTTGGACTGATTTCTTTTTCGCATCTCTTGTATATTCTTCTGTGAATTATTTTCATGAACAGTTTTAAGACCTGGCTCATTAAGCTGATCATTCGGAATTGATCGCAACGATTAGCGTTTGGCTTTTTTGGTATAGGCACAAAGATGGAACCAAGCCAGTCATGCGGTATTTGTCCTGACTCATATATATCGTTGAACAGCTGAACCAGAACAAATTGAAGAAGAGGGGTGACAAGACGCATCCCTGCCTTACCCCCTTTTCTATTGGGAAACTTTGTGTAGTATCGTTTCCTACTTTCACTGTTGCCGTTTGGTTCATATAAAGGTTTTCTATGAAGGCAAGATCGTTGTCATCCACCATTTTCTCCCTTAGGACCCTTATTAGTTCTGTATGTTTGACACTGTCGAAAGCCTTCTGATAATCTATGAAGCATAGGCAAACGTCTTTTTGTTGGTCTCGACATTTTTGGAGCAATACGTTCAAACTGAAGAGTGCTTCTCTTGTGCCAAAACCCTGTTTAAACCCAAATTGTGTTGGACTGATTTCTTTTTCGCATCTGTTGTATATTCTTCTGTGAATTATTTTCATGAACAGTTTTAAGGCCTGGCTCATTAAGCTGATCATTCGGAATTGATCGCAACGATTAGCGTTTGGCTTTTTTGGTATAGGCACAAAGATGGAACCAAGCCAGTCATGCGGTATTTGTCCTGACTCATATATATCGTTGAACAGCTGAACCAGAACCCCGATATTTTCGTCGTCCAACAATTTAATCGATTCGACGTATACATCATCTGGTCCCGTTGCTTTCCCTTGCTTTCCGTGTTTAATAACATTCTGGACCTCTGATTCCAATATTTTGGGAGACCTTTCCCCTGGGTTGGCGTTTACAAAGGTTCTTTGGCTGTCTTCCTTAAATAGTTGTTGAGTGTATTCCTTCCGGTGTTTTAGTAGATCATTATGGTCTAAAATGACGTTGTTATTATCATTGATGATGCTGTTAGCTCTATGTTTTGTGTGACCTATTGTTTGTTTTATTAATTTGTGAGTGTTGAAGTGGTCATGTTTTTCTTCCATCTCTTTTATTTCCTTGCATCTTTCCCGTAGCCATTGCTCTTTAGCCCTACGTATTTCCCTTCTGATTTGTTTGTCAATCTCTTTGTATTTGTCCGGGTCTGTGTTCTTATATTTGCTACGTTCAGCCATTAGGGAGAGTATCTCGTCCGTCATCCATTTCCTCTTTTTGTTTGTAGGTGGCCCTACTGTGTCGTTTGTGTTAGTGACTATTGCATTTTTTAGCATGTTCCAGGTATCCCTGACATTGGTCGTTTGTTCAGGTGAGTTCCTTATTTTAGCGACTGCTTCATTTATTCTCTCCTTAGCTTTCGTTTTTATCTCGTCTATCTTCAAGTTATTTATGTCGATTTTCTTTTTATGTGCTTGTTTCAGTTTCTTCAATCTTATTTTTAGTGTGCTCACTACTGGGTTGTGGTCTGATCCAATGTCGGTGCCGGATATATGTTTTAACTCCATGCAACCCATTTCTGAATCTCTGTCTGATCAGCAGGAAGTCGATTTGGTTTCTAACGATGTGGTCTGGCTTATGCAATGGAGACTGCCAGGTATATAGTCTTCTCGGGGGAGGTTGGACCACGTGTTCGCGACAGTCAGTTTTTCTTCTTGGCAGAATTGAACCAGGGTATCGCCTCTTCCGTTACGTTCTCCCAGGCCAAAATTACCGATCACGTTTCCTACTCTTCCTTGGCCAACTTTGGCATTAAAGTCGCCCATCACAATCAGGGCTTCATTCTTCTTGACCAGTTTCATCAGTTCTTTGATCTCTCTGTAAAGTTGTGTTGTTTCACTATCCGGTTTGTCTGCTGTTGGGGCGTAGACCTGTATGATATTAAGGTCCACTGGGTCAGCTTTTAATTGTAGAAGGGCAGACCTGTCCGAGTGTTCCACAAAATTTTTCACGGTTTTGTTGACCTCTCTTTGAACTAAGAATCCGACTCCATTATAGTGGTTAGGTTGGTTGTTTCCGGAGTAGTAGAGTGTTGCTTTTTCAGTTGTGCATTGGCCACTGTTCGGCCATCTGGTTTCGCTAAGGCCTATTATATCCATTTTGTAGCGTTCCATTTCTTGGGTTAGGTTATCCAGTTTGCCAGCCACATACAAGGTTTTCACATTCCAAGTAGCTATTTTGACCTTTGAGGGTGTTTCCACTTTCGGGTGGGTCCTAGCATTTTCTTTTCTCGTTGGTGGTCGTAGCAACCCTTGGCCTTGAGCCTTGTTGGGTGCTGTATTTTCATCGGCTTTACAGGGATTTCGCAGGTTGACGGCCTGGGAGGCCCTGCAGCCTGCTTGTGAGTTTCCTCCCCTGCCGGATCTTGTGCTCCGTACATCATGATCAGTAAGTTTTCCTTGATTGCTTGATGCCATCATTGTCGTACTAGGGAAGTCCAGGAGGGACCTTTAATGAAGCGGTTTCCCGTTGCCTTCTTCATTCCCACGCCGTTGACTGCTTCCAGTTCGTCCGCCTTTTAGAGCGATTTACCACTCTAAGGACAAGAGAGTGTCCTACCTCTAGTTTGCTCATCCACCCTCCTATGAGGAGGCTGTTGGCAATACTGAGGGTGTCTGCTTATACCGGCAGATGCTCGGTCGCCAGAGCCTCGTTGGTTATCTAGCAGGGTGTACCACGTGCAGGTGAGGTTGACGTTTGGGCCGGCATTTTCGTACTATTTATACCATCATTACCGTCGCCCCTTGCACCCCAAACAGAACATATATATATACATGTATATATGTGCACACATAAATGTGAGAAACTTTCTGTGCTCGCTACTGTGCTAGTCTGCTTTACATGTATGCAGTATCCAGTATATGTCCAAAATCAAACTAGTGAACAAGTGGTGCCACTTTTAGCTATTTTTTCCTCAAAAATAAGTGAAATGTGCATTAATTATCGAACTAAAAAATGTAAATAAGTTTGTAAATACTCTTAATAATTTTTAAGTATAATTACAACAATAATTTTCATTTTTAGTATGAATTGAGAACTTATTACCTGATTTATGTTAACTTTTGAATTTGATATAAACATAGAAAATTATTATTGGAATCGAGATTACTTCAATTATAATCCGAGTTTTCAAGAAAGATAATGGAATAATATAAGAGACTAAGTTTATATTCTGATTTATTAATTTTTTTACTAAAAACTATTTAATGATATTTTTACATTTTGTAATTTCATACATTACAATTTAAATTTTATTGTTATAACTTACTTTCTTAAAAATAAAAATTTACATTAAAGAATACACAACATTTTGTAATTTTGCAAATCACTTGTGACCTTTATATATACAACATACGGATACCCTTATAATATCATTCCTTTCTCCTAAACTGCTGGACGGAAAAGGTTGAAATTTGGTATCAGTGTATAGTTTGATGACGCGATCAGGAGTACATATCGTAAATGAAGAAATTTTGATTTTAGGATTACTTCTGGGGGGCAAAACTAAAGAAATCGACCGTTCTCCCCCTTATCTCCGAAACTATAAGAACTAAAATTTTGAAAAAAATTACAGATATAGGGTCTCACCTGAATTTTACCGGAAAAAAAAGAAGAATCCTCTACTATTAATTTTGGGGGGCAAATTAAAGAATTAAATGAAAAATATACTATTAGAATTGTTTCTAACGCATAACGTAATATATCAAATCAAAGGGCTCATTATGACAAACACAAACATATTTTTTTCATATTTTTAACATAAATTATTTAAAAAATATTAACAATAATATAAAAAAGACCCATTCCCCCACCTTATCTCCGAACTATAACACGTAAAAATTAAAAATAAATTAGGGATATAGGACCCCACCTGAACTTTACTGGAAAAGTAAGGAGAAACCCTTAATATTAATTTTAGGGGGCAAATTACAGCATTAAATGGAAACTATAATAAAAGGCTCATTGTGACAAATACAAATATATTTTTTTCATATTTTTAAAATGAATATTTTAGAATATATTAACAAATATATATATATATATATATATATATATATATATATATATATATAAAATACCCATTCGCCCCTTTATTTTCCAAACTATAAGACCTGTTTACAGAAAAAATAAGAAGAAATCCCTAATATTAATTTTGGGGGCCAAATTATGAAATTAAACGGAAAATAAAATAACAGTTTTTTACACATCATGCAATACATTAAATGAGGAATACAAATATATATTTTTCATATTTTTAAAATTAATTGTTTAAAAGATATTAACAAAAAAATATAAAAAAATCTCATTTCCCACTTTATTTCCGAAACCATACTACCTAAAATTTTGAAAATAATTAGGGGTATTGGGGCTCACTTGAAATTTATAAGAAAAAGCCTGTCGTGCAACCATCCTTTATATGCTGCTGTTTATTTGTCACCCAATATAACTTTTTTTAATACCTGCTTATAACTCTATTCCACCCTTTATTTCAGCCATGCAGCTGCTTATGGTCTACGCTATATAACAATTATTTCTGATATTTTTTTGGGCCACCTTGTAAAGTACAATTTCTCTCCACACTATATTTTAATCACCCTTTATAAGCAACATTTTCTAACATTATGTTAATCATACTCTAAAACTATAATCTTGCTTCGCCCCATGTTTCAGGTATTTCATATAGTAGAATGACACTGTTCATGCCCTATATAACAATTTTTTAAAACTTTTCGATCCACCCCAATGGAAATGCCTGTGGAACCCTTGGTGTGTCACAAATGTAAAAACACAGTTTGGCACCCTAACACCAAACCTTTATTTAAACACTCACCTAACCTGCAACTGCTTTTTGGTCACCCTATATAACAATTTTAATATTTTTTTGAACCGCCTTGTATAACTATAATTTTACTTCCATCTACATTACAACCATCTCTTATATACAAACATTATAACTTATTTTTGAACCATCCTGTATAAAATTAGTTCAGTGGTTGATGTCCGAACAAACAAACAAACAAAAAAACAAACAAACAAACAAACAGACAAATTTACAATTTAATACTAGTATAGATTAGTACTCCATGTTTTTGCGGGGTCGGCCCATAACTTTTGCACCATCTGGTAACGTTACTTTTGCCATATCTGCTGCCGAAAAAACGTATTCTATACTATTATAAAATTGTAAGTTTGTCTGTTTGTTTGTTTGTTTGTTTGTTTGTTTGTTCGGGCATCACGTAAGAACTGCTTAACTGATTTTGCTAAATCTTTTTTTTTTGCAAAGCCTATAGTTTGACTTAAAATCTGGTAGACATTTTATCTCGCTAAATTGACAGAAACGGTAGATATAGCGAACAAACTTCTACCATGTTGGGTAATTCAGTTACTCAATTGGTTCCACCGGACGCACAAAATATAATATTCTAGCATCAGCTTAGATTTTATTCAAAATTCGGAATATGACAATGTATCATGTTTCAATTTAACAAAAATCAACTTATATAACGAGCGTAATTTTACAGGGTGTTCTGTAAATAGGAAACTTAGAGCGGAGTAGAATAACATGGATTTAAAAAATATAAAAAAATATATTTGGTGTCCTATGAGCAGCTGCATACTGCATAGCAATGTGGTGGAAATAAGAGAGAGTGGAATAAGTTATACGGGGTCGTATAAAAAAGTTAGATTGAGTGGGCCATAAACAGTTCCATATACCAAGTGGTTGAAAAGGGGTAGAATATTTATAGTTTGGATGAAAAATCTTAGAAAAAAATGTGTTATGTAAGCAGTTAGGATCTTTGAATTATGTTCATCAGATATTATAGTTATGAAATGGGTTGAAGAAATGTTAGAAGCAGTTGTTTATACAGGGTGTTTGAAATATAAGATGGGTGGAATTATAGTTTATGTTGTGGTTAACAACTTGTTTTATATCCACAAGGAGTTGCATATATAGGATGGGTGAAATATATGTCGTGGAGTATAATTACAGCTATACAAGTGGGTTTAAAAATAAGTAGTGTTATGATCCACAAGCTGTTCAATTTACCGGATAGTTCAAATATAGGGTGGGATAGGATTCTAAGGATATAGGGTGGCAAATAAGTAGTTGCATATAAAAGGTTGTTGAAATATAGGGTGGTGTTGAATTATAATTATACAGGGTGGTTAAAAAATGCTAAAAAATTTTTGTTATATATATGTTGCATACATGGAGTACTTGTAGTAAAGTTATAGTTATACAGTGTGATTCTAACAAGGTTATAAAAACTTGTAAATAAATGGTTGTTTAGATGAAGTGTGGAGAGAAATTATACTTTATAATGTCGTTGAAAAAATATGAGGAAAAATTGTGAAATAGTGTAGTTCATAAGTTGCAAAGATAAGATAATTGAAATATAGGGTGGAGAAGTGTTAGGGTTAATTATTTAAAAAATGTTATATTGGTTAATCAATATGCAGTAACGTATACAGGGTAGTTGTAATACATTTCAGGTGATACAAAAACCCGCTGAAAAAAATTGTTATATACTGCGCCCAATAAACAATAGAGGTTTTGGTGAAATATATTGGGCATTGATGGATTTATGGTTATACAGGGTGGTACAAAAAATGTTGTATTGGGTTGCCGATAAGTTGTTGCATATACAAGGTTGTTGAAATAGCGGGTGGGGTAGAATTGTAGTTAAACAGGTTGGATATTCTTTTTGTTAGATAGAACATGAGCTGTTGCATATATGTAATATCTGAAATATGAATCGAAGTAAAAATATAGTTCATACAGTGTGATTAAAACAATGTTAGAAAAAGCTGCATATAAGGGGTGGTTGAAATACAGGGTTGAGACAAATTATAATTTCAAGGGTGGTTCAAAAATAGTTATATAGCGTAGTCCATAAGCAGTTGCATATATAAGATAGTGTTCAAAAAATATTATGTTTGGGGGCCCCTAAGCAGATGTACAACAGGGTGGTTGAAACATTTTGTAGAGTAAAATTATGGTTATACAGGGTGGTTCAAAAATAACTTGTTGAATGTTGAATACAATTGTTATATAGGGTGACCAATAAGCAGTTGCAGTTTGGGTGAGTGTTTAAATAAAAGTTTGTGTTAGGGGGCAAAACTGGGTTTTTAAAATTGTGACACACCAAGGCTTCCATCGGTATTTCCATCAGGGTGGATGTAAAAAGGTTAAAAATAATTGTTTTATAAAGGTAGACCTTGAACAGTTGTATTCTACTATATGGAATATTTGAAATATGGGGAGAAGCAAGATTATAGCATTAGAGCCTGTTTAACATAATGTTAGAAAAAGCTGCATTTAAAGGGTGATTTAAATATAGGGTAAAGAGAAATTGAACTTTAAAAGGTAGTTCAAAAAACATCAGACATAATTGTTGTAAAGCGTATAGCATAAGCAGTTGCATAGCTGAAATATAGGGTAGAGAAGAGTTGGTCAAGTGTTCAAAAATTTATATTGGGTGACAAATAAACAACAGCATATACAGAATCGTTGCAATATAGGGTGAAGTAGGGTCACAGCTATTCAAGATGATTAAAAAAAATGTCGAATAAAATTGTTATATAGGGGCGCGCATAAGTACTTTCAATTTGGGTGAAATGTATTCGGGATTGGTGCATTTACAGTTAAGTAGAGTGGTTTAAACAAGTTAGCAATTTTTTATATAGGATAATCCATATGTTTCATAAGTTATGTCTTCTTGCGAAAGCTTGAACATTCCGTACGCGGGTGAAACCGCGGGTAACGGCTAGTTACAAAATAGAGTGGCTAATACTACCACTGATAGCTTAACACTGATGATTTAATTCACGCCAACTATAGACTGCTCGTGTCATAGGACAATCGGCCTTAAGGAGAATAGTTGAAGTTACCCGAATTCGGCGGTCACTTCTGGTATGCCCGAGTGTGTATTCGATTCGGGAATCATGTTGAACTCAGTTTTTTACATTAATCGAGTTTTCGGGACTACCGTTGTTTTTGTTCTTTTTTATATTCAGTTGATTTTTCTTTAGTATTCGCAACTTTTTTTATCAGATTGGTTAACTTCTGGAAGGTTTTTTAATTTTTGGCGGCGTAAAATGAATGTTATAAAAATAAGTTTATTTGACAATTTGGCTACTAGCCCAACCCTTTCAGATATTCTGCTGAAAATTTTACAATGTCTATCGTTCGCAGCATTCAGCATTTTTTTCTGAATATACAGATATATTAAGATAGGAATCGGAGTGCAAAAATCATACAGAATCTAACGAAGCAATAGAAATATAAAGGACACCTGTTTTTTACAATGCAGTATTTCGTGCTACAGGAATTCTTGATTTGTTTTTGTACACATAAGAAGATTTTAAAGGAGACATCGGATCCTAATATTCATATTGGAATGATAATAATAATGTTATCCTCACTATTATATTATTTTTTTAATAAAAACTATAATTGGTAATTTCTCCCACAATTGAAGATTTTTTTTCTATAAAAACCAAGAAATCTAGAAATAAAATATTGTTTCAGCTAATGTAACTGCCAACTATTATTGGCGAGAATATACTGGTGACATCCCAGTAGATGCCGTACCTGGTGGAAGAGATGCAAATAACAGATTAACATATATTGGTCATGGATTTGTGAAAAACAGGGGAATAATTCCGGGAGTTATTTATCCAGGTCAGCAATTTATTACAGTCCCAACATATGGCACACATAAAGTGGATACTTATATTCAGGTAAACAGCAGACATTATTTATAGTTTCATAAGATTAAACGAACAATAGTTTTATTCTCATAGATTCGTTCCCGAACTTAGAAAATAACAAGTATTTAGTAAATACAAAATACGCAAAACTAACCCGTATTTAACTGTACAATGTTGAGGAGGTGTTGAATGTTTACATACCTTTGCGCGAACCCAGGTTATACGAGAATATTATCTATAGTTTCCTTTCTGTCACCCCCTGAGATCAGGTTAGGTCCTCAGGCAGTGTTCTTGGCGTATTATTGCTTTTTTTGTATTCGGTGGAAACGGCTAAAGTTTTGCGTTTTTTGCTAAGCAGTATGGTTTCGCAGTTTTCTTGGGCATATTCGTGAGCTTGAAGCTGATGTGATTGTCCACACTTCTTTTGAGGTTTTTCTTTTCTCCCAGAGCGGCCTATTTGTATCGTGAAATGACTGCGTGCGTAATCCATGCTTTGGGGAGTTCTCTAAATCAGAAAAAGATAAGAATCATGGAAAGATCTAGGTTCTCCAAAGATCAACTAAAGGAGCGAGTGGATCAAGTCCTGCAGTTTATAAGAGAGTAGTTGCAGCAAATGGGCTGGTAGTGGCGACGGAAAAAATGATCCCCCATGGGGAGACGGTGTCTTTATGCTCGTGAAGTACATGACATATTTGGGAGTTCATGATGTAGATAGGTTTTGATTTGGGGGCCAAGGTACCGTTATAAATATACGCGGAGACATATATATATATATATATATATATATATATATATATATATATATATAATATATATATATATATGTCTCCGCGTAAATGGTGTCGAGTACGCAGAGGGCAAGTGGAGTCTAGAATTTTACGTAAAAGCAGTTAACTTTTACTTGAACAATGTGAAGAAATATTTATCCGGGAATTCATCCGTTCGTTATATTGATTTATCTTTGAATCCTGCAGACGTTTCGCCAAGGTCGCACTTGGCATTCTCAATGCGTTGTTACGGTGAACCGTAACGTCAAAAGGCTGTAAGGTCTAAGAGGAGTGATTTAGAGTTGATAAATGGCTCTTTTATATGACGATTTTTAATAAATTGCTATACAATTGGCTTTAATATCAGTTTGAATTGTATTTGAAGTTTCCTTATTCACAATAACTTCGAAAATACAGAATCTAATCACTTTCGACTAACTTAACTTACGCTCTAAATTTGGCCTTATATGGAACAGAAATAAATCAAATTTCTAAATAAGTTATTGCCTTCAGCGTATAAGACCCGAATTTCCCTCGACATCTATCCAACAATGGTCGTGTGCATAAATCGTGCATAATTCTTAGCTGTAACCCTGCCCCTCTAGGTCTGATCGGCGTGATCTAATGCATATGTACACAAGGCAATAAGAATTATTATTATCAACAATTTCTTCAAAAAATTATTCCGCGTTCAAAACCATGTTTCAAAATATACTTGTTTATGACAAACCTATTTTTTAAAATCAACCAAAATTGAGTGTAGGCGTATCGTTCGGGTTATTTTGAATGGTGCTCAAATTATCCAACTACAAGAATAAAAAACTGTTGCACCCGTGTTGGGAATATCAAGGTTTTCTGTGTTAACGACTCTAAATATGCTTAACCACGAATTCTATTTAAATTTCATCATTACTGTGTGCCGGAATTGATTTCTCTGCATGTATATATATATATATATATATATATATATATATATATATATATATATATATATGTTAGTGGTTTCCGGGAATTCATCGGCATAGTTGATAACTGATCCCTGCCAGGACGACGTTTCGGCAGAGTCACAACTGTCAAAATTCTCTCCTTCATCGCTGCATCGTTGTAAAAAATGTAGATCGCACAAAAGTTTGCTTCTTTTCGCGAATAATTTCTCAAATGGTTTACACAAATGAAAAGTATTCTCCCCGTAGAGATTCACTATATTTGTTTTGGAGATTCGAGCACATTCCCTCTCTGCTACCTCTGCTTATATATATATATATATATATATATATATATATATATATATATATATATATATATATAAATATATATAAAATAAAACTTTTGGACAGCTCTCAAAAAGTTTACAGAGTATACTTCTCCTAAATGAGGCTGCTTCCTGTGAAAAGAATTCCAATCCTATATATATATATATATATATATATATATATATATATATATATATATATATATATATATATATATATATATATATATATATATATATATATATATATATATATATATATATATATATATATATATATATATATATATATGTTATATCACACTTTTCAAAAATGAGTTTTTAAAAAGATTTATTTAACAAAAATATAACGTTTGAAATATAAAATGAAAAATAACAATATAAACTATCTACAGACAGACAGAGTAATAATGAATATAACATTAGAGCAGTTTTACAATTTATAACATATAATATGCCGAATAAGCAAAGTCGACGCTGCAATTCCCACGGATGTTGGCGGCGCCGTAATATGACACCACACGTGTCGCTGAGTCAGCTGGGAGTGTTGAACTATCGTTGCGATATAAGTTCGTGCTAAGTTCATAATATAAACTTATATAACAACTCCCATCCATATAAAAAGTTGATGGTACAGCATCAACTTTTACGTCAAGTTCTGGAGTTCTGTATCGTCGGTTGGATTCAGGAGGCTGTGTAGCTTTCCTTTGGGCTTAGGGTTTGAAGGTGCTGTCGGTGGCGTGTGCTGGACAGTGGAGCTTGGTGTAGTGGTATTCTTGAACCTCTTCTGGATTGACTTCATTGTGAAGAGTATAATCACAATTACTACTAAGGTGGTCGTTGTGATCGTGAGCCAGGATGTATGCTTTTCTAAGGGTGGTTGTTCCATCAGCTTTTCCAGGTCCTTAGAATATTGGGAGAGCTTATGGTTGGCAACATCTAGGTCTTGTACATCTAATTCTTGTAGCTGTAGGGGTGTCAGGTTTGGCATCTCATTGGCGGCTGGCATGCCGTTGCAGCAGTTGAAAGGAATGTCCACTGGGTGGTTTCTGTATGTGATGTTTTGGACATTTTTAGAAGTTCTTGTAGCATGGACCCTTGTGTTGTCGATAAAGGCATTGCAGTCGGGTTGGATTTGCAACACTGAATTTGTCGATATGGTTTGTGTCACGACATCTTGCCCTTTGCATTTGATGGTGATGGCCAGTGGTCTTGAAATCGAGATCAACCAAAAGTTTACGTCAATCTCTTGGATATTATAGTCTGCTGCATATAATATCAAACTTTTGCAGGTTGCTGGAAGTGTGGCTGGCTGTCTGAGAAGCTGGCCTTCGCAGATGGCATCTTTGTCTATTGGATGTGATATGGCTTTGGAACAAATCTTATGATGTTTAGTTAAAGGCTTGCAGTCACCCAGGTCTTCGAAGGATGCGTATAATAACGAATCGTCATCTCTCGCGATAAATTTAGTCTTTATTGAAAGTACATGATGGAACCTTGTTCGATCATCCAAAATTGGGATCGGATAAAGGTGGTAAAGGGTGTAAATCTCAGGATCAACTAAAGGAATTTTGAGTACAAAAATGATTTTGGTGTTGATTTGAAAAGCTTCTAATTCTATCAAATCAATGTACTGAGCAATATTTGAACTGTAAATAGGAAGTGGTAAATTATTTTCATGTAGTGACTGAGAAATCTTTTGAAGGGAATCGACCAAATCTACTGGGGTTATGATCGAACTCTGTAAAATTTTTAAGCTGGCGAAAGAGACTGCAGTTAAAAGCTCATCGAGAGTGTTTTCGATAAATATGTAACTCTCCATTAGGCTTTCACATAGATCCAAGGTATTGATGTGAAATTCATGAAAATCAAGATCATTTGAAATGTATAAAATTGACTGCCTTATTTTTTCGATGTTATTCGAGAATAGTTTCTCCTCGGATTGAAATTTTTGTAAAGTTTTGTTGAGGCTCGTAATGACTGAGGTTGTTACAGATATTTGTTTCTTTACTAAGTCCTGAATTTGGTGTTGGTCTTTAGTAATTTTAGTTATACAGTCATTTATGTCTTCACCATCTGTTGCGTCTAAGTTTCCTGAAATAGCTTTCCAAACTGATCCCAGTCCGTTAATAAGTCCGCGTTTTCTTCTGTTAGTAGGGTAAGTTTGAGTGTCAGCGAAGATGTCTGTATATTTAGAGTTAACGGATTTAGAAATTTGTTTCAAAAGGCTAACATGTGTTTGTATTTTTGGTTTAAATGATTTTGTATTAGTTGTGTTTTCGTTGATTGTCTCTAAAATTCGGTTTAGTATGGCGTCGTTATTTGAAATAGCACCTCTGAAAGGGCTGAGGTCTTTGAAGACAAGAAGTTTGAAATTTTAAGTGTGCCTTCTTCATGGAAGAAAACTCCTATTGTATTGTTAACGGGTGTAAGAGAGTATTGTTGGAGGTTCACGACTGAAAACAGTCCACAGAATCTGAAAAGAAGGGATTCATTTAAAATATGGTTTTAGTCTGTCAAAGTTAATTTTACTGATTTCGTTAGTCTGTAAGTTTATAACGGTGGCAGAGTTTTTTCTTATCCCGGTGATTTCAAACGGTCCATTGAATTTGTTTTCAGATTTGCTTTTAATCTGAGATTCTTTCACCTATACTTTGTCGCCTACTTTGTATTCTGGTTGGTTAGTCGAAACATGTTTGTCAAATCTAACTTTAGATTTTTGTTTTTGTTGGTCGGTTTTTGCGCGGGCAAGTATATAATAGTAGTTCATTCTGTTGTTAAGGTCCCTAACATATTTGGAAATGATAAGTTCATAGGGCGTGAAACCGGTAGTCTTGTTTTTAGTATTGTTGTAGCAGATAACTGCGTAGGGGAGGACGTTGAATGGATGTTCATCCGGATGTTCAGCTGTATTTGCCCTTATCATTTCCGCTAAAGTCGCGTGAAACCTTTCGATAGAACCATTTGATTCGGGATGGTTGACACTTGAAAAGGATAATTTTATGTCATATAGTTCGCACAGGTCCCTTATTAGAGTATTGTCTAATTCACGTCCATAGTAACAATGGATGCGAAGTGGGGTACCGTAATGTTGGAAAAATACTAAGAGGATGTTTACGACTGTTTTAGCTGTTTTGTCACCAATAGGGTAAGCTTGGGTAAATTTGGTTAGTTCATCCCTAATAGTCAGTGCGTAGTTTCTCGTTGGATATTCGAAAATATCAATGTTGATACGTTCGAAGGGTGTTTTTGGTGTTTCGGTTATGACAAAAGGAGCACTTAAGTTTTTTCTACAGAACTTTACCTTTTGGCAAGTTTCGCAGGACTTAATAAATTGCTCTACACTTTTGATTAGTCCAGTCCAATTATACTTTTCTTTTATGCGTCGGATGGTCTCGTTAATTCCACGATGACGGTTATTTTAGCCGCAGTGGTACTGCTGCAGTATAACGGAAATCTCGTCTTGTGAAGGGGTTGTCACAATATTTTGACAAATTTTAAGTTTTACGTCTTTGTCTGCAAGTATAAAGGATAGTGTTTCAAGAATCGGTAGTTCTACGTTGTTTTCAATACAAAAAGTTTCGGATTCGTCGAACTGGTCTTGGTTGTTATAGAGAATGTTGAAAAGATGTGCAACAACTGTTCCAGGATCAAAGGGTAAAGGGACAATTAAATATTTTCTATGCCTTACAGTTTTACTGGCTAGAACGTTTAGAGTGTCAGTAGTGAAGTTTGGGTCTTCTTCG
Organism: Octodonta nipae; assembly: GCA_034190945.1. Lineage (NCBI taxonomy): Eukaryota > Metazoa > Arthropoda > Insecta > Coleoptera > Chrysomelidae > Octodonta > Octodonta nipae. The sequence continues at coordinate 52,015,769 of CM067222.1, read as the reverse complement.
AAAATGTCTTCGATGATTTTGTCATACAGATCATTGAGTTTATTTTACCAGAAGAAAGTGACTATTCGTTTGTGAGATTTGTCTAGAAGTTGGGCGTTAGAAATTTCTATTTTTGAATAGTCGATTATCGACTCGGTTTTATACAATTGAACAAATCGATTAAATTCTGTTGTCATGCGTTCGTCGTGATCATCGCGTTCTTGATCGTTGTCGGAGTCGTCGGAGTTATCGTGACTAGTACCTGGATCGGGTTGTTTTGGGTCGGTTTCGTTATTTGCGAAAATTTTTATCTTTGAAAGAAAGTTTGTGCATTGTTTGAAGTGATTAATTTTGATACGGAAAGAGCGTCTGCGTTCAAGTTTACCTTGCCGGGCTTGTATTCGATTTTATAGTTATACTCCTCTAGTTTGAGGCGCCATCTGGCTAGACGACTGCCAGGGTCTTTGATCGAAAAGAGCCAAGTAAGCGGACGGTGATCACACAGGAGTGTAAACTTTCTCCCAAAAAGATACGGTCTGTAGTGCTTGACCGCTCAAACAATGGCTAGCAGTTCGCGTTCGATAGTGGAATATCGAGTTTCTGCAGCGCAGAGTGTACGGGAAGCATATGCTATAGGAAGATCTTTTCCTACGGGGCCTTGTGAGAGAACCGCTCCAATTGCAAAAGCACTAGCATAAGTAGTGAGCAGGAATGGTTCTTCGAAATTTGGGTAAATCAAGATAGGGTCAGATACAAGGGCTTGCTTCAGTTCGTTGAAGGAAGACTTGCAATCTGCGTCGAAGATGAATTTGAGGCTTTGAGATCTTGGCGAAATTGGGGATAAAACGTCGGTAATAACCGGCGAGACCAAGAAAAGATTTAACATCTTTAGGAGTTTGGGGTTGAGGAAAATTCTGGATGCATTCAACCTTTGAAGGGTTTGGTTTTACTCCTTCTTGGGTGATCAGATGACCTAGGTAAGCAACTTCCTTACGGAGAAACTCACACTTGTCAGGTTGAATTTTCAAGTTTGACTGTCTAAGACGCTTAAAGACTTCTGTCAAACGGGACATATGCTCATGGATGGTTGGTGAATAAACGATAATGTCATCCATGTAAACAAGGCAACGTTCATTCTGGATGCCCAGAAGAATGTTGTCCATGACCCTCTGAAAAGTAGAAGGTGCATTTTTCAAACCAAATGGCATACGAATGAATTCGTAATGACCATTGTCAACAGAGAAACCGGTCTTGGGAATGTCTTCCTCAAGGATTTCCAACTGGTGGAACCCGGAAGCGAGATCCAGTGTCGAAAAGTATTGACACTTACCAAGTTGATCGAGGAGATCAGAAATGTTGGGCAGAGGATATTTATCGTCTACAGTTAGTTCGTTTAACTTCCTATAGTCGATAACAACTCGCCACTTTTGCTTACCAGAAGCATCGAGTTTCTTAGGGACGACCCATACGGGGGAGGACCAAGGAGAAGAAGAGTGCCTGATTGTGCCTTGATCAAGCATTTTGGCAATTTGAGTTTTCACTTCCTCCTTATGGACTTGAGGATATCTGTAAGATTTTGTGAAAACGGGCTTGGCATTATTGGTGTCAATTGAATGTTTTACTGCGTTGGTAAAAGACAAAACATCGCCTTCAAGATAGAAAATATCTTCGAATTCTAAACAGAGGTTCGTGATAAGTTCTCGCTCTTCGTCATTAAGGTGTTCTGTACGAATTTGTTCCCTGATAGTTACGTTTCTGTCCAAGTTTATAGGTTCAGAGTAATCGTGTGTATTCATATTTAAAAGGGGGTGTGTTTGGTCAAGGGGTTCTAAGTGAAGATCGGAAAAATTAACAGTTTTAGGCATCGCGTTCGCGTTTATTATTGAGGTCAGAAATTCTCCCTTTAAATTAACGCGTACAACTGCGTTGGGAAGTCGTACTTTGTCAATTACTTGTGTCGGTAAAATTGCGTCAGTATTAAAAAGGTCGCACTTGAGTTTGAAAATTTGTTCAGTTCTTGCTGGAATAGTTATTTGATTGTTATAAGTACAAGTTGGCATTTTAGTATTGGGAATGTCTGTCGGTTGTGTGTTAGACTGATTGTGATCGGGCACTTTGTGCAAGGGAATAGTTTTGAAGTTCGTGATTAACTGTTTTGATTTTAAGTCAACAATATTCCATCAAACTCAATATCTAGATTGTAGATAAAAACCTTATGAGGGTTACCTATGGCAAATGGAATAAGAGTTGATTCAGAAAGAGGGATTTTCTCGTGCGTAATATCTTGGATTGTCACTTTTTCGGGAAATCTTTGACGAAAATTCTTAACGGTGTTTTCTTTAAAAATGGAGATACCGGCTCCGGTATCGATGAGTAGTTTAAATTTTTCGGAAGCATCGTGAATGTAATAAAGATTTTTAGAGTTTACCGTTAAAAGAGGACTTAGAGAAATGCTTGTTCCGGGAAATTCGCATTTGGGTTGAAATCTTCCAGATTCAAATTCTGGATTTGGGTTTGGACTTCGGAAATGGTAGTTGTCGAATCGGGGGGCTGATCTAGGCTAGGGAGAACTAGAAAATCCTGGTATTCGTCGGTATTGAAAGGTTCAATGGGGGTATCGTCTGGTATTTCTTCGAAGTCGGGGCTTACATAATTTTGACAGATATCGTTAAAATAGTGTTGGTTATTATCAGTATAATAACCGTAATCGCTTTCAGAATGTTGAGAATATTCACCATTTTGATGGTGGTTAAAATGATGTGTCCTTTCTGGACGATAGTGAGGGTTTGTCTGTATTACAGACGGTCGGAACTGATTTGGTTTGAACGGGGGTCTTTGAAAGTTCGTCCGTCGAAATGGTGGACCTTGATGGATGGTATTATTTGTGGTTGGATTTGGCCTCGAAAATTGATTTGGCCCTACGAAATTTGGTCGGAAATTTTGAGTTGAGGACTGAGGGTTATTTTGGTATCTTAAACGACAGTCTGTGGGTATGTGGCCTAATCGTCCACAATTTAAACATTTGGGTGGCTGACTTGGTTTCCTAGCCGGAAATGAGGGTTTAGGTGGGGCAGATTTGTTTATCTTCTGTTCCTCGAAGTAAGACAACTGAAGCTCTCTTCTTATGCGAGAATGTGACTCCAGAAGGTCTTTGGGATTGCTGGCACGAATTATTTGGCATAGACGTGGTTCTAATCCTGTAAGGAGCGTGTTTAGAACCATGGTATCAACAAGTGTAGTCTGAGCATCTTTTTGCTCATTGCTTAGATTTCCTGATTTTTGAATGCATGAGTGCATTTTCGCACTCAAGACCTGAAGTCTGTTGTAAAATGTCAGGGGAGACTCATTGGCTAGTTGTTTTAACCGTTGGAGATCGTGAATTAATGAAGAGAGATCACGAGAATCTCCGAAGTGTAGCGTGAGAAGCTGTTTAATCTCAAGGTACGACGCAGGGTTTCTAGAGTTTATTAACTGCGCCGCTTTGCCTCTTAATTTATTTTTAATCTGGATCACTAATAGGTATTTTTGATCCGCTGTAGACATGTTGTAAGCACAATACAAGCATGTACGAAGGTGGCCAAGGAGATTTGGTCTCCCTCAAATTCGGGAATGATTGAAAATATTTCCGATAACCGGTATTTTTCGGTTTCATCGGAAACAACGTTGTTTGTTGCTTGTGCCATTGTGATTTGTTAGATTTAAAATATGTACACAAGTTGAAAGAAAAAAAAATAAAACAAACGAGGGATTGTATAAAAAGTAAAAAAAAAATATTAATAGAGTGTATGTAAATGGGGAATAAACGATATTTTGGATAATAGAACAGTAAAGAATGGAGTAATAAAATAAATATGTAAACGTAAATCCGAATATATCAAATAAATGTTTCAATTCAAATAATCAAATAATAAATCAATTCAAAATAATATGTCGAGATTACCAAATAAATAAAATAATCAATCAAATACAAATTATCGAATATATCAATCGAATTAATCAAATAAATTCTTAAAACCTTAAACCTTAGACGATTCATTACTACTCACATCAACAGGAACATTGGAAGATCCGTGTTCTCCTTTTTATCGCGGTTCTTTGCTCCGTTGAGGGATAGGAATCCGCCGCTATCAGTTAGAAGTAAGCTCGTGTTCTAGTAACGTTGACGGATCCTACTGACTGCGCCAATTTGTTATATCACACTTTTCAAAATTGAGTTTTTAAAAAAGATTTATTTAACTTGTACAAAAAATATAACGTTTGAAATATAGAATGAAAAATAACAATATAAACTAACTACAGACAGAGTAATAATGAATATAACATTAGAGCAGTTTTACAATTTATAACATATAATATGCCGAATAAGCAAAGTCGACGCTGCAATTCCCACGGATGTTGGCGGCGCCGTAATATGACACCACACGTGTCGCTGAGTCAGCTGGGAGTGTTGAACTATCGTTGCGATATAAGTTCGTGCTAAGTTCATAGTATAAACTTATATAACATATATATATATATATATATATATATATATATATATATTTGTTATATTACAATATATATATATATATATTTGTTTTTAAGTTTTCGCGGGCACTAAATGTGTTAGGTGGTTTCCGGGAATGCATCCGCGTAGTTGATAACTGATCCCTGCCGGGATCGATGGTAAAATGACGACGTTTCGGCAGAGTCACATCTGCCCTCTTCAGGTCGGTTCGCATAATTCTCGTAGCCTTCTGCTTCCGCTTTTAGTTACTCGAATACTAACATTTTCAGGAGCGCTCGCGATGTTATATAGTCGCGGCTCGGCGCCTATCGGTTGGCACCGTGAACGGCTGCGTGTGATTGGCCCTTGGCGCTCAGTGGCCACGCCTCCCGCTTTCTGATTGGTTATATCCGGTTGAGTTGTTATAGGACGGGTCCGGGCCGGAACGGTGTTTAATAGAAATTTCCAACAATTCGATAAGTTCTGGATTTCATTCCGTGCGTTTAGGCTGTGAGGCCTCTTTGCTATTTCAATTGCCTCTCTTACGAGTCTTGATTTCGGGTGTTCTATATTGGCTAGTACTCTGGTGTTCTCAAAGTCTATTCGGTGTGACGTCGTGGTGGAGTGTTTCGCAATGGATGTTGTTTTTTCCTTATAGCGTTCTGGTGTTCATCACGTCTAGCTTGAATTCTTCTGTTAGTTTGCCCCACATATGTTTTATGACAGTCTGCACATGGAATCTCGTACACTCCATGTTGTTCTAAAGGGATCCTCGTCTTCGGAGTCCTCAACACCGTGCTTATTTTTCTGTCTGTATTGAAAATAGTATCGATATTGTGCCTCCGTAGAATTCTTGCAATACTGTCCGTGATACCCTTGACATACGATAAATAAGCCTTGGTTTTTGGTGTTTCATGCTCCTCGTCTGTTTGTTTCGGTTTTGACTTTAGGGCTCTTTGAATATTTCGGTTTGTAAATCCGTTTTGTCTCAGAGCTGTTTTTAAACTGTTCATTTCCTGTTTGATGTTGTCCTGGTGAGCTAGACTTTGTGATCTGGTTACTAAAGTCTTGACGACGGCTTGTAGTTGGGCTGGGTGGTGATGAGAAGGCCATTGAAATAGCGAAGAGGCCTCACAGTCTAAACGCACGAAATGAAATCCAGAACTTATCGAATTGTTGGAAAATTCTATTAAACACCGTTCCGGCCCGGACCCGTCCTATAACAACTCAACCGGATATAACCAATCAGCAAGCGAGAGCCGTGGCCACTGAGCACCAAGGGCCAATCACACGCAGCCGTTTACGGTGCCAACCGATAGGCGCCGAGCCGCGACTATATAAAAGCGCGAGCGCTCCTGAAAATGTTAGTATTCGAGTAACTAGAAGCGAAAGCAGAAGGCTTACGAGAATTATGCGAACCGACCTGAAGAGGGCAGATGTGACACTGCCGAAACGTTGCCATTTTACCATCGATCCCGGCAGGGATCAGTTATCAACTACGCGGATGAATTCCCGGAAACTACCCAACACATTTAGTGCCCGCTAAAACTTAAAAACAAATATATATATATATATATATATATATATATATATATATATATAGGATTGGAATTGTTTTCACAGGAAGCAGCCTCATTTAGGAGAAGTATGCTCTGTAAACCTTTTGAGAGCTGTCCAAAAGTTTTATTTTATATATATATATATATATATATATATATATATATATATATATATTTTAGATTTGGTTTCACTAAATTCACTTTTTAAAAAAATATATTTATTACAAAAAATTAATATGTTTAAGTTACAAAGACAATATTATAGGTATGAAGTTATATGAAGATAATGAACACTGAGAATTGTTTTCGGTTACATTTATAACGTAAAAATGCTGACGCTATGTCATCAGTTTTCATGTGAACAAAGCGTCTACGTGATTTCTAAGAATTCTAGGAAGTTGTAATATGATACTTGTGTGAAGTCAATTACGGTTCAAGCACCTATGGTAACTTTAACGTATAAATTGTAAGTTAGTGCACTTCTCATATAACAACTCCCCTTATACATGAAAAGTTGATGCTTTACATCAACTTTTTAATGAAACATCTGTAAATAACAAAATATCGCTAGGAATATCAAATGATAGTATTAACATTACAAAGGTAATTCGAAAATGAAATTAAAATTGTTAGTATAAAATATGTTAGTGTCAATAATAAGTCAAAAATTAAACTTATATAATATAACAACGATAAATGGTTAGTAAATAAAATAAAAGGGTAATACATAAAATATGGGTAAACATACAAAAAAATGCATTGTTATAAATGAAATGTTTATACAGTTGTCTCTGTTATCGGGTTTGGTTTTAATACTGGCCTTAGTTTAGGCAGCATCCTTAGAGACGATGAAGGCCTCGTCGGTTGGTCGGTATTTTCTTGGGCTTTTGGGAGCTCTTCAATTTTCTTTTTGATGATGTTGAAAATCATGATCGCTGAAATAATCATGACGACAGCTATTGTCGTATACGTAAACCAAGAGATGTTCTTGGTTAGGAAAGGCTGATTTATAAGACCATCTAGGTCTCTGGAGTACTGTTCTAACTTATGGTTCGCAACGTCCAGTTCCTCCACGTTGATGCTGCTTATGTCGAAGGGTTTCAGCTCGGGAATTTGTACCTTTTCTGGAACTGTATCGCAACAGTTGTAAGGTACTGTAACTGTGTGATAGACTTCGGAAAGGGCTGTTTCTTTTCCAGACTCAGCCTGGACCTTAGTAACACCTACAAAGGCACTACACTCCGATTGAAGTTTTAGAATGGAGTTGCGCACTAGAGTTAAAGTAGTTGAGTTCTTTTGATTGCAACTCACCACAACACGTAAAGGTTCGGAGGTCACGACAAGCCACATATTTTGTTCAAGTTTTTGGACACTGTAACCCTGACTAAAAATTACTGCACTCCTGCAATTGTCCGGCACATTTTGAATACTTTTCAGAAGTTGCACCTCGCACGGTGCGTTAGAGTCTATAGGATAGGCACAATTTTCTTCCGATAGCAAGCGGTTTACACGCGCTCAAGTCCTTGATTGAAATAAACATTAAAGAGTCTGCGTTTTTCGCGAGGTACTTTTGAGTAAAAGACAAAAGGTGATGTAATCCAGTTCTGTCATCGTAAATTGGGATAGGGTATAACCGGAAAAGGGTGTATGGTTGTTGTTCTACTAATGGAATTCTTAAGACAAAAATAAGATCAGAGTTTGTTTGGAAAGCTTCTAACTCGATAATTTCCAAGTATTGTCCAATGCTTGAGTATTTTATTGGTAGTGGAAGATTATTTTTATTAGGTTTTGTGATATTTCTTGCAATGCCGTAATGAGATGTTCGGGCGTTAAGATAGATGTATGTATGATTTTAAGACGCGCGAAAGTAATTGAATTTAGCACATCATTTAGGCTATCTTCCAAGTAAAGGTAATTCTCCATTAGTTTCTCGCATAGTTCGAGCATCATAAGTTTCGTTTCGATGTAGCCGACTTTATCGTTAATTTTTCCGATTGTGGTTTCTAGTTTTTTCATATTGATGTTAAAGAGTTTTTCGTCAATTTGCAGTTTTTGGACGGTCTCGTTGAAGTTTTTAATGACAGAGGTAGTTACAATGATTTGGTTTTTGAGTAAATTTTCTATTTGTAATTGACCTTGATTGAGCCTAGTGATACTATCAGTAAAATATTTACCGTCATCCGCGTCTAAGTTTCCGGTAATTGCTTTGAAAAGAGTACCTGCGCCATCAAGTATGCCGCGTTTTGGTCTTTTGGTGTCCATATTTATTTCGATAAATTTGTCCTTGATTGTGGTGGATATTTGGTTTAGAAGATTTATATGAGTTTGTACATCTGAGCGGAAGTAATTCATTGCGAAAGATTTATAGTTAACAGTTTCGATAAGTGTTTGTAAAAGTCTATTATTTGTCGTGAAAACGTGTTCGAGGGCCGAAATATTTTTGTGGACCAAAAGTGTCCATTTATTGTTAGAAACGGTTATTTGAGCTTCGTTGTGGTAGTATATCCCTAATGTGTTATTTATAGGTTCGACTTGATATTGGGCTACTGCTGATCCGAACAGCAGGCACAACCTGAAACAGAAATTAACTTTCTGAGAACGGTTTCATCCTGTCGAAATTTACTTTAGTTTTTTGTTTGGTTTTTGGATTTAGTAATGTCGCGGAATTTTTGTGAATCTCCAGGATTTCGAAAGGACCATTGAATTTATTTTGGAGTTTGTCCTTGATTTGGGATTCCTTGATATAGACTTTATCGCCTATTTGATAATTCGGGAGATTTTCGGAAACATGTTTATCGAATCGGGCTTTCGCTTTGTGCTTTTGAACTTCTGTTCTTTCACGAGCGATTTTATAATAGTGTGTGATACGGTTGTTGAGATCTCGGATGTATTTAGTTATCAATGATTGTTGGTTGTACAGAGTTTCGGGAGTCCTACTCGAAGTATGTCCGTAAACAAGTTCGTAAGGAGTGAATCCGTGAGTTTTGTTTGCGGAGTTGTTGTATGCGATGATTGCATAAGGGAGGATGTTGAAGGGGTGTTCGTCGGGATTTTCTAATTTGTGGATTCTAATCATGTCTAGTAAGGTCGAGTGGAATCGTTCTAATGAACCATTCGACTGGGGATGTCCCACACTAGAATAGGACAGTTTGATATCAAATAGCTTACACAAATCTCTCATCAGAGCGTTGTCGAATTCTCTGCCATAATCACAGTGTATCCGTAATGGGGTACCGAAGTGTTGGAAATATAGTAGTAAAGTACTAACAACGGTTTTTGCGGATTTGTCAGTTATGGGGTAGGCCTGAGAGAATTTTGTTAGTTCGTCCCTGATAGTCAATGCGTAGTTTTTTGTTGGGACTTCTAGGATATCGATGTTGACACGTTCAAAGGGTGTCCGTGGGGTTTCAGTAATGACAAGTGGGCTGTCGAGATTTTTCCGGTAAACTTTTGCTCTCTGGCAAGTTTGACAGTTTTTGATAAAATTGTCAACGTCCTTAGTCAGTCCTTGCCAATTGTATTTTTCTTTTATTCTGCGGATAGTTTCATTGATACCTCGGTGTATATTATTTTTGCCGTTATGGAATTGGTCGAGAATGATAGGTATTTGGTCTTTCTCAACCGTTTGGACGATATTTTGGCAAACTTTCCATTTGATATCGATTTCGGAAAAGATAAACGAAAGCATTTCCAAAATGGGCAGTTCAATGTTATTCTCAACACAGAATACTTGGTTTTCAGTAAACACATCTCTACTATTATACAAAGATGCGAAAAGAATTTCGTTGACTACTTCTGGGTCAGAAGGGAGAGGGACGATGTAATAACGTCTTTTTCTGACACTTTTGCTAGCAAAGACATTTACTCTAGGGGTACGGAAATCAGCATTTTCCTCAAAAATGTCTTCGATGATGTCATGGTGAAAATCTTTCATGAGAGAGCCTTGGAAAAATACTAAGATGTTTTTGTTTTCTCGGTCTAAGAGTTGGCAATTAGAAAATTGAATTTTGTCGTAATCTATGAGCGAGACGGTTTGATATCGCTCGACAAAAGTTCTAAATTCTTCAGAGATTTGTTGGAGATTAATGGGACTTCTTGTCTGGGGTTCTTGTGAGTCATCGTCAGTTTCGTTTGTTGGGAGTACTGTAAATGGTGTTAGGTGATTGTTTGCTTGAAATGATATGTATTCATTAAAGTTGTTAACTTTAATGCGAGAGAGAGCGTCGGCATTTTTATTTACTTTGCCGGGTTTGTAAATTATTTGATAGTCGTACTCCTCGAGCTTAAGGCGCCATCTTGCAAGTCTACTTCCAGGATCCTTTATAGAAAACAGCCAAGTTAACGGACGGTGATCGGTCAGAAGTAAAAACTTACGGCCAAAAATTATCGGACGAAAGTGTTTAACCGCCCACACTATTGCAAGGAGTTCTCGTTCTATGGTTGAATACTTAGTTTCAGCATTGCAGAGAGTTCTGGAGGCATAGGCTACGGGTAAATCTTTACCTACGGGGCCTTGAGAGAGCACTGCGCCGATAGCAAATGAACTGGCGTCGGTAGTAAGAATAAATGGCTCTTCAAAATTAGGGTATATGAGTATGGGGGTAGAAGTAAGGGCTCTTTTTAATTCGTCAAAAGATTTGACGCATTCTGAATCGAACTGGAAAGGTATGTCTTTTTGAAGTAATTTTGTCAAAGGTTTCGAAATCTTGGCGAAATTGGGGATGAATCGCCTGTAATAACCAGCTAACCCTAAGAAGGACTTGATATTTTTTGGGTTTTTTGGTTGGGGAAAATTTATGATACAATCTACCTTTGAGGGGTTAGGCTTCACGCCTTCGGGAGTTATAAGGTGTCCAAGATAGGCGACCTCTTTGCGAAGAAACTCGCATTTGTCGTGTTGGATCTTTAGATTAGCTTTTCGCAATCGTTTGAAAACTTCAGAAAGTCGGGCTATGTGCTCATGTATAGTCGGAGAATAAACGATTATGTCGTCCATATAGACTAAACATCTCTCGTTTTGAACACCTAAAAGAATATTATCCATTACCCTTTGGAAGGTGGATGGAGCGTTTTAAGACCGAAGGGCATTCTAACGAATTCAAAATGACCATTATCAACTGTGAATGCGGTTTTTTGGATGTCTTTAGTATCGATTTCGATTTGGTGAAACCCGGAAGCTAAGTCGAGAGTGGTGAAGTATTGGCATTTGCCAAGTTGGTCAAGTAAATCCGAAATGTTCGGTAGGGGGTATTTGTCGTCAACAGTAAGTTCATTTAGTTTACGATAATCGACGACGACACGCCATTTTTGGGTACCAGATGCGTCTAGTTTTTTGGGAACTACCCAAACTGGGGATGACCATGGCGAATTAGACGGACGTATAATGCCTTGGTCAAGCATCTTCGATATCTGACTTTTTACCTCTTGTTTGTGTATTTGTGGGTACCGATATGACTTTGTGAAAGAGGGTTTCGCGTTATTAGTGTCTATTGAATGTTTAATTTCGTTTGTGAAGGTCAGTTGGTCACCTTCTAAATAGAATATGTCGGAATATTCGAGGCAAAGTTGAGAAATAAGTTCGGCTTCCTCATCGTTCAGATGTTCTAAACGAAGTTGTTCCATAATTGTAGTTCGTCTATCAGGTTGGGTTAAGTTTTGTGAGTAATTTTCGGAAAGAATGTTTACGGAAAAATTGGTTATCGGTTCGAGTTCCAAATTGTCGAAATTAACAGTTTTGGGAATAGCATTTGCATTTAAAACTGAAGTAAGAAATTCGCCTTTTTCATTAATTTTAACAAGGGCACGGGGAAGATAAACTTTTTCTATTTCGGCGGATGATAGAAAGCCTCCGTATTAGTGAGGTTACATTTTAATTTACATATTTGTTCTGTTCGGGGTTCTATAGAGATTGTATTAACAGGGATGCAGTTATTGAAAGTTGAAGGGTTCTGAGTACGCATGACCGTATCATCCGTAACTTTGTAGAGAGGTAAAGTTTTAAAATTAGTCACAAGTTGTTTGTTGTTAAAGTCTATAACGCAGTTATAATGTTCAAGGAAATCTGAACCCAGTAATCCGTCGAATTCAATGTCGATGTTGCAAATATACCTTGTGTGGGTCGGCGACGTTGAAAGGTACAAGGGTGGATTCGTTTATTAAGATTTTCTGATCAGTGATTCATTGGATGACTACGTTTTCGGGAAATCGTTGTTTAAATCGTTGGCAAGTTTCGGGCTTAAATATTGACAGTCCTGCTCCGGTGTCAATAAGGAGTTTGTATGTATTGGAAGAGTCGGTGATGTAATAAAGGTTTTTCGAATTGACCGAAAGAAGTGGCCTTACAGAAAATTCTGTTCGGGAAAGTTTAGGTTTGGATTGAAATCGTCCAAGTTCATCGTTTGAATTTGTGTTTGAATATCGGAGATCTCGTGATCGGAGGTTTTGTTTCTACCGGGGTAGTCTGAAAATTTTGTCGGGAAGAAAACTGTTCGCTATCGTAATATTCATCATGTTGTTGGTTATAATTATCATTACAAACATTTTCGCTGGAATGATGTTCGAATTTGTCGTGTTTTTGTGTATCAGGGTAATAATAGTCTGATACGGTTTTGTATTCAGTTGGTCTTTGAAAGTTCTGTTGCTCATTGTAAGAAAAATCATAGTTATGTTCATACGGATCGAATTGTTCGTTGTTTAAGTGATGAGTTTTCTGTTGTTGTTTGAAAAAACTCGGATTTGGTCTGAAATTACTAGAAGTTGGGGTTGGTCTACTTGTTGAGGGTTGTTGTTGTTGGTGAGAAAACTGAGGCCTATTATTAAAATTCGTAGGTTGATTAGCGGGCTGATTCGGATAATATGGGCGATGGCCCGAGTAATTTGAGTGAGAATTTTGTTAGTCTGGGATTGTCTCATTCTGATGAGGCATTCGCTGCTGAAATGTCCTATTCTTTTGCAAAACGAACATTGTTTTGGGGGTGGACCATTATTCTGTTTACGAGTCTGTTGGGGTGCATTTCGGTTGACTGAGAATTTTTGAGTTTCCAGATTGGACAGCTGTAATTCTCTTTTAATACGAGAAATGGCGGTCAGGATATCTCTGGGATCACTGGCTCGCACAATTTGGCCAATTTTCGGCTCTAGACCCGTAAGTAGGCTAGTTAGAGCCATTGACTCAATTAAGTCAATCTGGGCCTGTTTCTCCTTTACAGTTAAATTTTGTTTATTAACAGCTGATAACATTTTTGCTTGGTGTGTTTGAAGCCTAGCTGAAAATGTCAATGGAGATTCGTTGGGTAATTGCCTCATTCTTTGTAGGTATTGAATAAGGGCGGAGAGATCCCTTGGATCTCCAAAATGGTTTTCTAATAGACTTTGAATATCTGCTAAATGGCTGGGGTCACGTGAATTAACTAGTTCAGCCCGCTCGTCCACGGAGCTTATTCTTAATGTGGAGAATTACAGAACTTGTTGATTATCAGATGCCATATTATATCGGTATTGCAAGAACAGATAAATGTGTTTAAAAATATTGGGTTCCCATCGTATTCGGGAATAATGGCGAAAATTTCTGAGAGCTTGTAGGGCTCTACATTTTGTGCTACAGCTCTAGTTTCTGGCATTTTGTAATTTTACTCAAGATTGTGCAATATTAGGAAATACAAAGCTTGGAAAATGCGAAGTAAACAATTGTTATTGTAATTAAAATGGATAGAAAAATATGAGAAATAAATTTTTGTTACTGGTTCTAGAATAAGTATAAATTAAATAAAGGTATAAACGTAAATAAATATTTAGAATATCTTAAACTATCAAAATAAAATTTAAAAATTTTTGTGGGTAAATATTTAGGATGGTTCATTTAAAATAGGAAAAATGATAGAACTGTTTGTTCAACAATTATTAAATATTGTAACTTTTTTTTAAACGCTTACGTGATTATTCCTATCATAGGACTTGTTCTATCCGTCACTGAACACTGGTTAGCCGCTGCTTGTTCCCTTGTTGAGCTCGGTAGTTGGTGTCCAAGTAGGTTCTTTGTATCCGCGAAGGTTAGGAAACCACCGTAATTAGTTAGACTGTTTCTTGTTCTAATTACGTCTGGAATATCCTACTGACTGCGCCACTTTTAGATTTGGTTTCACTAAATTCACTTTTTAAAAAAATATATTTATTACAAAAATTAATATGTTTAAGTTACAAAGACAATATTATAGGTATGAAGTTAATGAAGATAATGAACACTGAGAATTGTTTTCGGTTACATTTATAACGTTAAAAATGCTGACGCTATGTCATCAGTTTTCATGTGAACAAAGCGTCTACGTGATTTCTAAGAATTCTAGGAAGTTGTAATATGATACTTGTGTGAAGTCAATTACGGTTCAAGCACCTATGGTAACTTTAAACGTATAAATTGTAAGTTAGTGCACTTCTCATATAACATATTATATATATATATATATATATTATATATTATTATATTATATATATATATATATATATATATATATTATATATATATTATATATATATATATTTATATATTATATATATTTATATATATATATATATATTATATATATATAAGCAGGGTAGCGGAGAGGGAATGTGCTCGAACCTCCAAAATTTCTCTAATTCGGAGGCTAAACCGAGTCTCGTACCCGGGTTCGAATACCAGCCATGCCACGGCTTTTTATTAATAAAAAGACGTGACGTCATCTCGGGGGTACGGTCGTCTCTGGTAACTGGCAAAATCATTGCTCCTTACCAACCCGCATTGAGGCAGCGTGGTAAGGTATGCCTCAGAACCTCAACAATGTCGAATTACAAACTCACGGAATTGTACCCCAGGTGGGTAAGCAATCCCACCCGAGAAACCGGTCTGCCTCAAGGATTCTGGGGGAGGCAAACATTCGACTACACTACATCTAGCAACATATAACTGCCGAACACTCTCGAACCAAGCTTGGATTGATGAATTAGAACAAGAGGCAGTAAAAATCAAGTGGGATATCATTGGCATAAGTGAAGTTAGGAGGAAAAACGAAGAGCTAATAACACTTGAACTAGGCAACCTCCTATACCACCGAGGAACACCAACTGGAAGAACTAGTGGTGTTGGATTCCTCATCCATAAGAGATGGACCGATAAAATTATAGGCGTGTCCGGAACATCAGAGTCGCAAGTCTAACATTGTCGCTTTCGAAAAGATACTCCATTCAAATAATACTAGTTTACGCCCCAACAATTAGCCATTCTGACGAAGAAGTCGAACAACTATACAGCGACATCAAAGAGGCCTTAGATACCAACAACAGCCTTTCAAATACATTATCGGCGACTTCAACGCGAAAATAGGGAAAAAACAAGACCGAGAAGGATCAGTGGGGAACTTCGGGTTCGGTGAACGAAACCAAAGAGGTGAGAGATTAGTACAGTTCGCAGTTCAGAACATGTACATATCAAACTCCTTCTTCAAGAAAAATTCTAATAGGAAATGGACTTGGGAAGCTCCAATACGTCAGTTAAAAATGAAATTGACTTTGTCCTGACAAACAAGATTAATACCATCAAAGATGTAAGCACGCTAAATAAATTCAGGGCAGCAAGCGATCACAGACTTGTCAGAGTAAGAATTATCCTTAATACGAAACTGGAGAGATTTAAACTTACTAGGAAGACGCCCGCTACTAGCATAGACATTAACAACCTGAAAGAAAATTCTGAAAAATATCAGACGCTGATAGTAGAGAAGCTCCGGGAACAACAAGACAACACACAACTAATGAATACAATACTGACCTGTGCTAAATAAATAGGCGAAACCCAACAACGAAACGAAAACAAGAAGCTTAGTTTCGGAACAAAGGCGTTGCTTCAGAAAAGAAGAGAACTGAAAAGGACAACAGACATTCCAACGCATAGAATACCGTGAACTATGCAAGACAATAAGAAAGAAAATTGCAGAGGACATAAAAAAATACAACGAAAAATTGGTAGAAACTGCAATTGAAAATCGGAAAAGTTATAAAAACGCTAAGATAGCATTGATAATTGGGAAAAGACAAGTAATCGCATTGACAGAAGAAAATATCAGAATAACGGATAGACACAAAATAATGGGGCATGTCACGAAATTTGTGGATCTATACAAAGTCCCCGAATCTCTGGAAATATAGCTGACGAAAGAAGAAATACCTGAAATACTTGTGGAGGAAGTGGAATCAGCGGTCATTAAAATGAAAAATGGCAAGACAGCAGGTAACGACGCAGTAACGGCTGAACTACTAGAATACGCTGGTAGAGAAGCATGGAAACGCCTAGCCAAAATATATACGAATTGCTTAAGAACCAGACACATCCCAGAAAAATGGAATAGCGCCCTCATAGTATTCATCCATAAGAAAGGCAATAAAGAATACATTCGGAACTACAGACCGATAAGTCTCCCGCCGGTAGTGTACAAAATATTTACTAAAATCATACAAAACAGAATACAGAGTACACTAGATTCCGCTCAACCCCGAGAGCAAGCAGGATTTCGTAGTGGCTTCAGCACAATCGATCACATACACACTATAAGGGAAGTTATCAGTCGAATTAGAGAATATCAAATACCACTTGGCTTGGCCTTCATTGACTTCGCAAAAGCGTTCGACACTATATATCCGAAGGAGGTAATCAACGCCCAGAGTGAACAAGGTGTAGATAAGCCATACATAGAAACGTTGGCTAATATATACAAGGAAGCCAAAGCCAAAATCAGAATATACGAAGGCAGCCCTGAATTTCCTACTAACAGAGGAGTCAGACAAGGTGACTCAATATCACCGAAGTTATTCAGAGCGGCATTAGAGAGTATCTTTCGAGGATTAAACTGGGACCACAAAGGACTGAACCTAGATGGAGAATATCTAAACCATCTGAGATTCGCCGATGACATTGTCCTAATTGCCAATAACGCAGGAGAACTACAAAATCAAATCAATGAACTTAGCAGAGTAAGCAAGGAAATAGGCCTAAAAATAAATATCGGAAAAACAAAGATAATGTACAACGAACTAGTTGACACACAAGACATCACAATAGATAACACAGTTCTGGAAATGGTAGAAACAATATATATAGCTAGGTCAATTAATACACATATCAGGTTCGCTACTACCAGAAATAACAAAGGATAAACTTGCATGGATGACGTTTTGGAAGAACTCCATAATTTTCAAGTCACGAATGGCATTCCGCCGCCTAAGAGAATGTCTTTGATCAGTGTGTTCTACCAGTATGGACATACGGTTGTGAAACCTGGATTCTGAAAACCGACTTACAAGAAAACTTCAAGTAGCACAAGGTCTATGGAAAGATGCATGATCGGAATTACGAGAAGAGATCGGAAGAGAATAGAGTGGATAAGGAACAAAACCCAGGAAATAGATGTTATCCACAGAGTGAAATCTCTGAAGTGGCAATGGGCAGGACATTTGGCAAGAAGACAAGATAATAGGTGGTCAACAAAAATCACACAAAGGTATCCTAGGGGTGTTGAAATTTGTTTAAAAAAAATTGTTTACACAATTATTGACCCATTTTTGGGCGCAACATGCCGAATTGTTAAAGAGGACCTTTTTCCGATAAGATTGTGTAAAAAAAATTCCGTCGGAACCTTTTCGCCAACGGGTGCGAAGATTCTTTCTGGACTAGTTATTTCTTTATGAATAATAATAAATTTCTATGTCTATGAATAGTACAATACGGGAAAAAAACTACCTTAAAAACCCTCAATACATTCATTTCTGTCAACAAAATCCCAAGGCAATATCCTTTGAACTCATGTAAATTGGTACTCGTAAGTATTCAGTTGTTGTTCATATAGAGTCATTCACAAGAAGACCCTCATAATCCCAACACGGGGCGCAACAGTTCTTATACTTGTAGTTGGATCATTTTGTACACCATTCAAAATAACCCAAAAGGTACGCCTAGACTCAACTTTGATTGATTGTAAAAAATTGGTTTGTCATAAACAAGTTTATTTGAAATATGGTCTTGAACTCGGAATGTTTTTTAAAGAGATTTTTTGATAAATTCTTATTGCTTCGTGTACATAGGCATCAGATCACGCCGATCAGACCTAGAAGAGCAGGGTTACAGCTATCGTCACATAACCGGTCACTTATCAACCCTAATCACTCCTGTTAGACATTAAGTCTTCTGACGTTCCGTGGTTGGAGTCCAAAACCATCCGCATGTACGCTAAAAGATCGTCACTTTTTATATGCTGTGATTGCTTTATTTCAGTAAAAGT
>CM067222.1:51904918-51997340 GCA_034190945.1 Octodonta nipae | reverse complement strand
AAACAAGGAAGGTCCATTTCTCATTAGAAATTTAAGGGTGCTTCTGAGGAAGAAAACTTTATAGTCTGTACCTGGCGTAAAGGCGTACTGTTGAAATTACTTGAAAAATCAGGTTCATCTGAAAAAAAGGGATTATTCAAAATAGGGTTTTAGTTCTGTCAAAGTTACTTTGTAATTTGGCGTTTTGTTTGTAAGATTTATGACGGTGGCAGAGTATTTTCGTGATATGCGGAATTGCAGATGGTTCAAGTTGATGAGTTTTTGGCTTTTTTTTGCGTTGGGACTTTGTAACGTAGACTTTGTCGGCTTAATTGTAATTGGGTGTTTAGTGACGAAAATGTTGGTGAAAATTGCACGTAGATTTTTCTTTGTCTTGATTTAGCAGGTGAGTTGTAATAATAGTTCTGATTATAAGGTGTGTTGAAATGTGTGCATTCTCTAAGCATTCGTCGGTTAAATGGCCCATGCGTTTACAAAAAGAGCATGTGTTTGTGGAGGTGGTAGTTATTTGGTTTACGAGGGGGTTGTGGAAACTTCTATTACCTGAAAATTTCTGAGTTTCTAAATGTGATAGTTGTAGTTCTCGTTTAATTCTGGAAATGGCAGTGAGAATACTGCAGGGGTCACTAGCGCGAACGAGTTGACCAATTTTGGGCTTTAAACCGTGAGGAGGCTATTAAGAGCCATTGACTCTATTAAGTCAATCTGTGCTTGTTTTTCTTTGATAGTTAAATTTTTGTTTGTTTATAGCTGCTAGCATTTTCGCTTGATGCGTCGGAGTCTAGCAGAGAAGTTGAGAGGGGATTCATTAGGAGTTTGCCGCATTCGTTGCAGGTCCTGTAGGAGAGCCGAGAGATCCCGAGGATCTCCAAAATGATTTTCTAGGAGGGTTTGAATTTCGGCTAGTTGACTAGGGTTTCGCGAATTAATTAACTCAGCCGCTCTACCGCGTAACTTATTTTTGATATGGAGAATTAGCAGTACTTGCTGATTATCCGTTGCCATGCTGTAAGCAGTATTACAGGAGCATATGAAAGTATTCAAAAATATCGGATTACCATCATACTCAGGAATTATGGCAATATTTCCGAAAGCTTATAGGGTTTACAGTTGGTGTAGCTGCCTGTCTAGTCGTTGCCATTTTTAAAATTGTATAGATTCGCACAATAAATCGAAATTAAACGTTGAATAAAAGTTTTAAATTGAAATGGTAGAAAATATACGGTTTATCGATTCAGTATGAGTAATGTTTAATATAGTAATAACAAATTTAAAATAGTAATGTATAAATGGTAGATAATAATAAACTTGAAATAATGTTTTAAATACTTCGAAATATGTAAGTCAAAGTAATAAAATAATATGATTATGTAAAATATATAGGTCAATATTATTTAGGAATGTAAGGTTATGAGGAATAAAATATTATATAAATGAAAGAACTGGTGGTCATTCACAAAAATAAAAAATAGTTACTTTATGTGATTCTTACGTTATTATTCCTCGCATCGGACTGTTCTCCGCGTCACTTAGCACTGGTTAGCCTGGTTGCGTGTTCCCTTGCTAGTACTTGGTAGTTGTGTCCTTTTCAAGTAGGTTTTGTCCACAATGATTTACAAATCTCCACAGTTAGTTAGTATTCACGTGTTCTAACTGTGTTGGACAATCCTACTGACTGCGCCAATTTTATATTCACTTTGATTCAATTCACTTTTTTAAAAAAAATTATTTATTTAGAAACATACAATATTAAAAGTGAACAATTAAAATAGTTAAAGTACTGAATAACTTAATGCTATAAATGATATTATTTGAATGACAACACGAGAACGTTTCCAGTTGCTTTATAACATGACAAAAGTGCTGATGCAAGTCAGCTTTTTACTGGGTAAACGGACTCGTGTAGGTTTCGGGAAGTTGTTTGCATATAATTAAGAGAAATTTGATATCCCTGAGAAGTCACGTACTAGTATTCCGTTGACTTCCGATCTCGTGTGTGACTAATGCGTGAGAATATTTTGCATGACATATAATATATATATTATTATCTATATAATATATATATATATATATATATATATATATATATATATATATCACACTTTCCAAATTTCTCTTTTTAAAAAAGATTTTATTTATAATGCCCCACACATACATAACTGAAAATAACAAAAAACTTCTAACTACATATAGACAAAAACGTGAAATTTTGTACTACAACTAATAGACAGACTTTGTAAGTATAACAATGAATAATGATACAATGAATAAGTATAATTTATAAACTAATAACGCTGGCTAGGCTGTCGCCGCCCTTGCAGTTCTCACGGATGTATGTTGTCGAAAGGTAACCTGAGGCGACACGTGGATGCTGACTCAGTGAGGCACTGTGTTGGACAACAGATTTTAAGTGAATTTATATAGGAATTTCGGACTCCTGTATTATTCACTTCGGATGGAATAAACTGTAGTTTACTTATAGGTTATGTCTATGATAGTATTAATATTAACATATATGTTATGGTTAAAATAGCCATACCAAATGAAATGAAATCTATCAAATAGATTCAAAGATAGACTGTATACTAAAAATGTATTAGAAATGAACATGTTGGTTGCCTAACGATCAGTAACATTTAATGAATAAGAAAATTTTTCACTAATAAAGCAATTTTACTTGAAATATATGATAAGGGTTGGAAAGAATCAACTGAGATTCAGGTGTTATGATATGAAAGGCTTAGCAAAACCATTTACTGAATAAAAAGCCAGCACAACTTTTAAATTTCAATTTCGATATACAAGCCATTCCAACGAGCCTGTAAAAAGAGAAATAAATTGTAAATAAAGCTCTCTGGACTTTGGCAAAGGGAAAATATCTGTAATATGTAGTGTAGTTAATATAATTTTAATAATAATTAAACTGTAAATACTCACAATTAGGTATAAAAGGTAATTGAAAAATGTTGATTATTCATCTTGTAACGAGTATGCATATCTTGTGATATAAATCTATAGAAATCATTGTAAATTGCCAGGAAAACAAAAATACATGCTAGATACATAAAACAATATTAATTAGTAAAAATACATGCAATTACAACAGTATAAAATAAATTAGGAAGCAAAGCATCATTTAAACAACTTTCAGAAAAAAAAATGGCAATAATTTACAAAGTAATGAATAAAAATAAAAGAAAATTCTTCATGAACATTAGAGATGATAAGGAAAAGAATTTTATAACTTAAATTTCAATCAATCAAGAATTTGCGGTAAAGTTGTTTAAATCAGAATAAAAGTTGAATGACCTTGAAAAAGTTATGACAAATTATTAACAAACAAACTATTTAAACGAAAATTTACAAGAATAAAAAAGTTCTTAAAATAAAATAAGCTATCAGAAAAATATCATTTAATAAGGAAAAAGGAAAATTTTTGTTTCTTATGGGGAAATACATGGGCTAAGAAAATTGAGTGAACGGGAAAGACAGAAAATTAACGCACCAAAACAAATGAAAACGTTCCATTTTGAGTGACCGTGCCAGACAAACGCACCTAGCAGGCTTTTGTTTTTAAATTATTATATAAGCTTACGTGTGAAAGGTAGCGTTCTCTTTCGTTCCTGATTTTTGTGGTAAACAAGTCAAAGAGTTAAGGATTAAAAAGTGTGGTTATATGAATTGTCAAAACATTTCCAATGACATATACATTGGAAATGTATAAGATTCATAAGTGCGGAACAGTAAATGTGTAGTGCATATCTGAACGACAGAAAATGACAATTAGGTTGGAATTTCAAATAAAAATTTGAAAACATCAACAAAGATGGTATTTGTTGATTTATAGTAAACAAGAAGGAAATGGTGAATAATAATTAAATTTAAGTTGTATGAATAATAAAATAAACAAGATGGTGAACATGGAACAATGGTAAACAAATATGGAATGGGAACCAATAATAAAGATTTGTTTATAAAATAAAAGTTCTAATGTACAATGAACAGATTTGGAACTAATGGACTGTAATCACAACAAGGAATAAAAGGTTAGTGAAACAATAGTTGTTTGAAAATGAAAATTTCTCATAAATATTTAGTAGTTAGGAATGATTTCGTGTGTTGATTTATTGTTTTAATGTTTTTAATCAATTTATCTTGTTGTTTAATAAAGGATGTTATTGAAAGTTGAAATTGAAAGTTGTGTTAATTTATTTAAATGAGCCAAGAATAACATTTGAATACTTAGAGTATCATCTAAATTCTTTTCAAGAAAAATAAAAGTTTCAATTTAGTAAAATTTAAAAGTTAAAGAGGTTTTGAATAAATAAAATAAATAATAGTGTTGAATAAGTGGAATAAAATAGAAGCAGAGAAGTTATAAGGAAGATAAAAATGTAAGTATCAATTTTAAATATTAGAACCTGTTGAACCACCTTGAGGTAGGAGTATGAATGCTATGTAAAATTAAAAACCCTGAGAATTTAAATTAATCAAATAAAGTTTGAATCATAAAGTTTATAAAAATATTACTATGCACAATATATAATCAAACCAAAATAAATTGGCTAAATTGGCTAGTCAAAGTAGGGCAAAGATAAAAAAATTTAAAATAATAATAATAAATAATTCACAATAATTTGACAACCAACGTAGAGCAAAATAAAAATTCAAAACAAATTGGCTAGCTCAAAGTGTGGCTCAAAAATAAAATAAGAAAAATAAATATAAATAATCAATTCAATTTTAAACAATATATAATATATATATATATATTTATATATTCTATATATATATATATATATATATATATATATATATATATAATATATGTATTAGGTAGTTTCCGGGAATTCATCCGCGTAGTTCATAACTGATCCCTGCCGGGACCGATGGTAAAATGACGACGTTTTGGCAGAGTCACATCTGCCCTCTTCGGGTAAGTTCGCATAATTCTCGTAGCCTTCTGCTTTCGCTTCTAGTTACTCGAATACTAACATTTTCAGGAGCGCGCGCGCTGTTATATAGTCGCGGCTCGGCTCCTATCGGTTGGCACCGTGCACGGCTGCGTGTGATAGATATATATATATATGCATTACATGTGATCAGTGTACAGCGGTTTTCTCTTCCGAAATCTTTCCATAAATACCGAAAAAAATTATCATTTGTTACCAGAAAAATATGTTTTCTGGAAGATAGTTGTGGGATATCTGGTTTGCATTTTGCTCATTTTTTCGGAATAATACCACAATTACTGGAAAGTCTGTATATTTGAAAAACGTTTTAGGTTCAAAACCAGACACCGTTTTCAATAATAATAAAACCTAACACAAATGAACAAGAAAAATAAAAATTAAAAGGTTCGCAATGACAGATTTACTAATTTATAATTTGACATCGGCCATTTTAACTGAAATGAAAAAGAAGAAGAACTGTAGGGCTGAATAATTCAAGAACTGTCTCGAAGGACTGAGAAGAAGAACATATTTCTTCAGTTTCTATCCGGAACTCCAGGCTGGAGATTGAGGAATTGGCCTTGAATAACTAAACGCGTGGAAAAATGTATTAATATGCAAACGCGAGATGTAATAATCGACACCTAGGATTTTCAGGGAAGAGAAAGCTGAAGAATTGGCTCGAAGGATTGAGAAGAAGAATTTTTACAGGGGGTATGAGGCATACTATACCACACTGCCTCAGTTCGGGTTGCTAAGGGGCAAATGTCGATGTAAGACATTATTACACACAGAAACGTTGACAGTAATTGTTTAATATAGTGTTATAAAGTCAAACTATTTATACTAGCATTATGATCACAATAATGTAATGTTTCTATTTACAGTTCGAGTTCTTGGATTTATTCAAAAACACAGTCGAACTCACTATAATTTATTGCAACTAATTTCATATTCACACATCTTGAACAGCTTTTGTTTACTATACGGCAACCGAATACAGAATGAATCCTATCTTCGGCTCCCCGTATTTATATATTTATTCTCAGCAGGCTCTGGAAGGTCAAATAGCCGCTGAGAAATTTCCTCCATGGAGTCTCGAAGATTCAAGCAATTTCGGTAGCGCTAGCAGTCGGCCTCAAGGCGCCAGTCAAACAACCTTTTGGATTCCACGAAATTTCGTATGAATGCCTGCAACATTGCCCTCTCCTTAAAACTATTTGATCCTGGAATGTCCCAGAATCCTTCCTGGTATGGCAGTATTTGCAGGACTCTCCATTTCGACAACGGGACGTTCGGTGGAAGTAACAGTCGAAGGACTTAGAATTTGGGCTACGAATATTGAGGCAGCATACAAGACGGTCAATGCCACTCAAAACGAAAGATAGTTTCCATCATTGTTACCAGGTAAAAGATGTCTCTGGTGCCCACTGAATGAATGACCTTCCCCACAACTGGACCTTAGCTTATGGAACTGGCCGGTCTTCTTTGCAAACACCTTGATATTCCTGTAGACATCCGGCGATCTCGAGCCACACAATGAGCCAGGAAATATTCTAGCGGCACCTTAAATAGGTCTCAGGGTTCCTCTCTGGTCACGTCATGGTGCACTTTCTGCCCATCCGAGTATAGTGCCACAAACTGTTAGAAGAACATCTTTTCATCGGGTGGTAAAACTTTTGGTTTTCCTCGAAGTAGTTTTCTTATTCTGTAAACAACATCGTTGATCCTCTTTACAATTTGGCAAGGACCCTCCAAAGATCTTTGTGGGTTGGAGAATATCCACGACGACGTTGTAAGTTATACAACCAAACAAGATCATCAATTTGGAATTCCCCGCCCTCGGCTTTGATGTCATATGCTTTCTTCATTCGGACCCTGGCATTCTTGATATTTATGTTCGAAAACAAAATTTTCTTTTGAAAGGGTTAAATAACCTCGAGTACCTAAAGAGAGATGCGTAGTGGCGCACTCAAACGGTTGGTTTAGTCAACAGCGTAACACGGCATTAGTATTAAAACTGTTAGTCTATGTATCAACAGAACGCTCAGTTGGTAGCAAAGAAACCTGTGCGCAGGAGTAGTAGCGCGGTAGTAATGTAGAAGAAAAGCGAATATGTCGTCGTGAATCATAGCTTAGATTGCGTATCTAAAATAATGCAAGTAGTTTTAATGGTAGTTATTTAGTTTTTGGTTTTTAATTCAGGTTGTAAAGCATTTTGGGAACGTAGACCGTTAAAAGAAACAGTGTTAGTTAATACTTCGAAATAGTGAATCGTATTAGTTTAGTGAATTGTAAAAGTTCTTGGAAGCATCGTTAGTAAAAGGTTGTTACTTTAATTTGGATAAAGCTCGTTTAGTTCACACAGCATTGTTCACGAAACATCGTCAATGTAGGACAATCGGTGGAAGAAATGAGATGAAAATTCATAAAGCTTTTGTAAGTAGAATTTTCTTCGAATACAAAATTGCAACTGGCGTCAATCGGTCATTGTAGTTTTTGAACATTAGTGTAACGAGTACTGCAAAACTTCGTAAGGCTCAAAAACAGCGTTGTATGGAGAAATTTGAGATTGTTAAAATTGAATAAACTTTGTTATTTTTGAAACTTTTTATTGAATGTACCTGCAAGTACGAAGGGACTAAATTAGTAGTTCCCCTGTGTCTTCATGGTCAGATTCGAGCCTGACTGAACACACATCTGGCTCTTTGTATTCATCCTTTGACGTAACTGACTGACTTAGACTTTACCTGCAGTCTCTTCCTCTGGGAGACAACCACACTTTAAATAATCGCATGATAATGGTATCTCTCGCCCCATAATAACACAGGTCTGGGTCTGATAATATGCCATTAGAAACAAGTGAAGATGATGGTCCTAGTCTGAGGGTACCTTTGACAAATGGTTAATAGACTTATTCTTCCCTTCTACCATTCCATCGGATTGCAGGTGTAATGCTGTTGTCTATGTTGTCTTCAAAAGTTTGCAGACAAAACAACTGATATCAGCAACGGTGAAGGCTTCTTGATTCGGCAAAGCATAAGATTCTGCCCATTTACTGAAATAGTCGATCACAACCACTTATTGCCTGAGTCAGATTCATGGAATGGACCGGCAACATCAATGGTTACTCTTCCAAATGGACTTCCCAGGTTATATTGCATCATGGGAGCTTTTGTCCGCTTTTGAGGTACATTACTTGCTGCAAAACCCGGTACCAATCCTTGACATCTGCTTGGCAGTTTATCCAATAGAAGCGTTCCATTATCTTCCCCATGAATTTTCGTCACTCCAAGATGTCCTCCGGTTGTACCATCATGTACTTCTCGCAAAACCTCTGGTCTCCCATTTCTGGGGATTACAGTTTGTTTTCTGTCCTTGTCCTTCTCTAGGGTTTCCAACACGGGCTTCAGAAGTCCGTTCACTCGGATGAAGGAGTTCCACTGAGCCCAGTATGACATCATGATGCATGGTGGGTGAATATCGGGAAATCTCATGAAACATAGAGTTGCGGTCTTCTTCCTTCCACCGGATAATCTCTTTTAACTCTGAATCTAATTTTTGGTCTTTTTGGATTTTCTTAAATTGCCAATGGTAATCGGCGGCGCTAGTTTTCTTCAGCTCACTTACAATGTATACAATCATCAGGGCATGGTATTTTCGATAAGGCATCAATATTCTTATGGCTTGTTCCAGCGCGATGCTCCAACCAGAAAGTCCGTACTCCGTTGGACCCTTGCAACGAATCCGTATATGTCCTACCTTACCACACTTCCGACATCTCAGTTGTTATCTTTACGGTAAGAACATTTTTCCTTACAGATGCTTTATTTCCGCCATCTTATGATTATCTTCCTCTGCCCTGACCTCTACAATTAGTTTTCACAGCCTCGAATTCGAAACCTCGAGCCAGTGCATCCACTAATTGAGTCGGTCGAGCTAGTGTCAAGGCTTGTGGCTTCATGGTATCGAAGTCCGTTCAAAAACGCTTGTACTGCTAACCTTTCTATCACATTTTCCGGTGTTGCTGGATAGGCAAGGCGAACCAAACGGGTAATATCAGCTTCAAACTCTTGTAGGGATTAATTAGATTTCTGGTGGCGATTTTTCAGTTGGGAGTGATAAACGTGCTCCAAATGGGTTTGCCTATACCTCAGTTTGACCAGTTGTTCGTAGTCTTCTTGCTCCGAGGTATTCAACATATTTGTAGCTGCAGCCTCGAATTGGCGCCTGGCATCGATAAATGGGCCATGACGATTTTCCATCAAAATGTGGAGGTTTCATGTGTCTTGTTCCACCAAGGCCAATTTTCGAATCCGCTACTTCCGGACTGTTTCTGCTTTCGGTCTTAGGAGTTTCTGCCCTTTGTTGTATGACTACCTATACTTTTATTTTGCTGATTTCACCCTGCATTATCTGTTTTAGCTCTTCTATTCCCGTTTCATTTTTGACTGTCGTATGCTTCAACTCTTCGACAACTATCTGCTTTAGCTTTCTAATTATATGCGGCTACGGTCTCTTCCAACATTTGTGAATTTTTCTGAACGATACTTTTTAAATTTTCTTCTAAAGATTTAGAGTTTTCCAGTAAGTTGTCTTCTAATGTTTTAGATTTTTCTAGCAATTTCTTTCAAATGAATTTAGAAGTTTCTTTCAAGGTTTTAGAGTTTGCTAGTAATTTGTCTTCTAGAGTTTTAGAATTTTCTTGTAATTATTGTAGGTGTTATCTTTTAAAGATTTAGAATTTTCTAGCAATTTATCTTCTAGGGTTTTAGAATTTTCTTGTAACTGGTCTTCTACATTTTTAGAATTTTCTAGTAGTGTTTCTAGCTTATCTTCTAACGAATTTTCTTCCATTTTTTTAAATAGTATACGCGTTACAAGACACCTCAAATTAATAAGTATCTGTATTGGTACCTCCATTTATTAGGGCAACCCGTCACCTTTGTATTAATTGACTTTTCTTCCTAGTAATTTCCAAATCTCTTTCCTTCAGTTCTTTTTTAAATCCGTCACTTTCAGTTGGTCTAAACTGACCGCTTTGAATATTGTTTGTCTATTTATTTTTTAACTTCAAAATTTCCATAAATACACCTAACACCGAACACCACTATAATGTTTTTATTTACACTTTTGTTTCTTGGATTTATTTGAAAGCAAAATGAAATTCACTATAATTTATTTCCATTAGTTTTATATTCACACAACTATATACAATTTATCGTGAACACATGTTACTTACTAAACAGCAATCTAATACAGAATGAATCCGTTCGTCGGCTCCCCAGTATCTAAATATTTCTTCTTAGAAGGCTCTAGAAGGTCACAGAGCAGCTTAGAACATTCGAGAATTTTCAGTAGCCCGAGCCGCCAACCTCGAGACGCTAGACCAGAATAACATAAACAACTGTTTTTTTTTGTCAAATTTCCAATGAATATTTTATGATTCTGTCCCCGATTTGGAAACAACAACAATGAAGGCCATAGCCAGAAGATTTTTTCTGGGCGTTAACAACTCTTACACATTTTTTTGAACATGAATAAAATGATTAGGACCGCTAAAATTATTTTTCTATTGATGTATTTCCAATATATAAGAAATGTATAGACTAAAAAAATATATTTATATGAAAAAACTTGTTTCTTAGTTAAAATTGAATCTTCAATCCTAAATTTCGGGGTTGAACCCCCCCCCCAGCTGATTCTGAAAACAATTTACTCGAAATAATAACACCAATCATCTAAGCTGAAATAAACTACCTGAACTGTTCAATGTCTTTTATACCTAACATGGAATCTTCGTGTCGTTATGGATGGGTATTTTATTGTTCGCTCAGCGTTCGATTTCAAAACTTTTTGCTGCATAGAATTTCCGGAAGGTGCGTTTTTTATTATCCCAGAAGGCCAATGTTATATTTTCATCGGAATGACTAATGTAGGTATTTCCAATATAAATTTTATAACACTGCCCCCCCCCTTTAATAATGATCGTCCCGATCGGAAACATTTTCTCCATGGTATGGAGCGAGTCTCTACTCGGATCTGTCGGATGGACATACCCTGTCGCTGTTCCGTCTTCAGATAATATCCGCAAGGTTTTCTTGACAGAGCATCGTATTGCTGCTATTTCTCCATTCACCTGGCCAGTTGTCCTTCCGGTGTCTTTATGTTTAACAGCCATTTGAGGGTCGCATGATCTGTTCTGATTAAAAAGTGACGACTATAGGGATATTTGTGGAAATGGTCTACAGCCCTTAGTATTCAAGAAATTCTTTTCTTTACGGTTTCGAGAATCCACGGCTGTAGTACTCGATCACCTTCTCTTCCCCATCTTGCACCTGAGATAAGACGGTCCCCAAACATGTGTTGTTGGCATCGGTGTCTAAGATGAACTTGCCGGCTGTGTAGGAAATGCTAGGATTGGGCTTGAACATGGTGCCGCCTTCCCAATACTGATTCCAACGGAAGGTCTCTTTCTCAGTGGTCTGCCGATGTAGAAGCCCGGCAATGGTGGCAAATCCCTCAACAAAGCGTCCGTAGTAGGAACAGAGCCCCAAAAGCTAGGTAGCGCACGCTTGTCTCGCGGGGTCGGTCAATCACGGATGGCTGCTATCTTGTCTTCATTTGTGCGGATTCCTGACTCGGAAACAACGTAGCCCGAAAATTCTTTTTGAAACATGGAACTCATTTTCGGGTTAAGTTTCAGGTTGGAATTCTTAATTCTGGAAAATATTTCGGCCAGGTTCTTCAGATGGTCGTCGAATGTATGACTAAGCATGTTCTTCTCGTCAACCCGCTCAATAGATACTCCGTTAGCCTCTCAAATGTAGTGGGAGCATTACATAATCCAAAGGGCATGACCGTGAACTGAAACAGACCTTTACTGGTGGAGAACGCTGTCTTCTCTCTGTCGTTTTCATGTAGTCCAACCTGCCAGTCTTTAGGTCTAGCGTGGAGAACCAACGGGACCCTGATAGTGTGGTCAGAGGGCTGATGGATGACTCAATAAGTCCATTTTGTGAAATGGACTCGATGTTCTCCTCGACAGCCTGTTGTTGCCTCAATAGTCACCTTGGTTGAGCCTTCCCGGTATCTATTCGGTGCTGGATGATGTTTGTTTGGCTTTCTTCTGTTCCTCTAGTGTAAGGTGTGTCAAATGGTCAGCGAACTGTTGTAGCAACTCCTTACTTGGCCCTGTCTTATTCACCGATGTGTGATTGTGGTTCACTTCTTCTCAATTGACGAAGGTCTCTACTGACTTGAAACAAGCTATCACTTGACCATTGGCAACTCTGATGTCATTATTGGACATATTCAGGACTCTAATTGGTATGGCTCGTCCGGTTTTAACTATAGCCCGTCCAACTAATTAGTCATGAGCTGAATGTACGGGCTCCACCATTCCAACGCAGCTCTCAGGATTTCTTTCTAACTGCCCATGAATAACATGTTCCGTGCGACAGAGAATTCTGGTTTAAGGTTTGCTACAATTTTTATGGAAGTCGCTGGGCTGTTGACGGGCCGTGTCAATACGAATTCCTCATTTAGAAATCGGGGAACCTCCTATCTCGGGTCGAACATCAATCCATGCTGGCTGATTACGTCCATACCCAGTCTAAAATCGTCCCCAAAATCCACTACCAGGACTCTATGCCGGATTCTGTTGTCCCCTATCTGTAGTACTTCCTCTGCCTCACCCTGTATTGATATGGACTCGCCAGTGACGGTTTTTACCTGGATGTTGTTGGTAGTTGGCCGGATTTCCGATTACCTCAAAATTCTGGACCTGGCAATGGACACAGCGGCCCCGGTGTCGATGGTGATGGTAATTGCTCGACCATTGATGGTGCCCCTGATCACTAGACGCTGCTACCTCGGCAAAATCCCCGGATGGATAATGTTTTGGGGGCTGGTGGAGGGTTAGTCAGCATTCGCCCACTTAAGCTGAGTGACGATCCCTGGACATGTGGTTGTTTGTTGGTTACCCCTGATTGAAAGTGTCCTGTCCGTCCACAACAGTAACATGCTCCTCTGATGCTAGTTCTTGGTGACCGTTCTAGTAGTTTGTTCATACCAGCCAGCAGCGTTTGAAATAGTGACTCTGAGTCTTCCTGGTTGAAGGAAGGCTTGGACATGCCGGACCCCTTAGAGAAATTACAAGAAAGGTAGATTTCTGTTGAATGCCCCACACATTAGCTGCAGCCACTGTTTCAAATTCCTAAATGCCGTTTGTACATAGGATAAGATGAGCTACCATCAAATGTGGATGGTTTGCTACAGGAATCTTTGGTACTTATGGTGTTCTGGTATTTTCCTCGCTGTAAGTCGTGTTGCATTTTTTAAATTTCTGTTTCTACTTTGTTTTGGATAGAACTCATTTTATCTTGAACTGTGATTTGAATTGAACTGATTTCAAATTTCTGGCCCTGGATGGAATTGATGTCATCTACTTTGGTTCCAAGAGTCTACATCTTACTTTTAAAGATCTTAATGACGTCGTTTATCTCTTTTATTTCTGATTATACTATTTGCATTCTCTCATTGTTTCATTAACTTACCATACTATTTGCATTAATTGTTAAAATTATTGTTGTCCTTTTAATTCAGTTTGTTCTTGTTTTTCTTCAAAGTTCGGAAATAACCCTTCCATTAAATTCTGTTGTTTATTTTTCCATGGCAGTGACAAGATTTTGTTGTTCACTTTTCATCGTAGAAACAAGGTTTTGTTGCTTTTCATCTGTATTAGTTACAAGGTTCTCTAATTCAATATTACGTTTTTCATCGAAAGACTTGAAATTCTTCTTGATGTTGTTTCTCCTTTTTGTTACGTTTTTCCAGGATATGAGTTATTTTTTCCTCCAGTCCATCCGTAACCTTTTTGAATATTTTTTTGATAGTCTCGTCCATTTTTTCATACTTCGAGTAGTAGCCATAAATCAATATAAGATTTTCACTTCACTTAATCCTGCACTTCCAACACCAAATTGCAGTAAACTTCGTGGGTTCAAATTAAATTTTAAAAACGGATATTCACTTTCACTTTCTAGAACTTTATTTACACATAAAAATCCAATATTTACAACAGCTGATTCCGAAAACAATTTACATCGAGATAATAACACGACACATCTAAGTTGAACTAAACTACCTTAACTGTACAATGTCTTTTATACCTAACATGGAATCTTCGTGTCGTTCTGGATGGATATTTCATTGTTTGCTCAGCGTTCGATTTCAATACTTTTTGCTGCATGGAAGGTTCTGGACCATGCTGTTTTGATTATCCCATAAGGTCAATGTTTTATTTTCATCGGAATGACTAATGTAGGTACCTCCAGCGGCGGAGAATATAAATTTTATAACAATATAAAAACAAAATTTAAAAAAATAATTGAAATCGAAGCTATTGTTGAGGACTTCGGAACATTGCCAGTTTTACATATTCATTGATGCAACTGTTTATGTTGAGGAGTTTGAACATAGTCGAAGCTACAGTTAGAGGATTCTATTAAAAGTAATCTCAGTATATGTTGCAAATTTACAGTGTCCTCTTATTAGTCTACACAGGGTTGCAATTATTATCTTGACATTATTAATTCTGAAAAAACATGATTTTTTGTTAATGACAGTGGATATAATTGAATAGGTTTTCCG
The DNA here is from genome assembly GCA_034190945.1 of Octodonta nipae. Lineage (NCBI taxonomy): Eukaryota > Metazoa > Arthropoda > Insecta > Coleoptera > Chrysomelidae > Octodonta > Octodonta nipae. The sequence goes on along the minus strand of CM067222.1, from coordinate 51,982,734 downwards.
TGTAAGTGTGGTTAATTTTTTAGTTTCAAAACATTTCACTACTCATTACCAATGTGACTAGTATCACTCGTTCTCTTTCTTAGCGATTTTAGAATTTTCATCAATGCGTTCCTAGAATTAGGAAATATCGGTACTCTGCATGGGGAGTATTCCAATAAAGGACTCTGATTTTAGTATAATTAGAAGTTAAATTTTGTTACAAGAGTTCTGTAAGTATTGTATGTCCAATAGGAACTAATATAAGGGGAAGATATGATCAGTGTACATGGAGGCTCTTATATAAATTATATGAACCAAAGTAAACAGTTATTGAAGTTAATGTGTTTCCTTTTTGTACACATCATATTACAAATATTATATCTATAGTAATTCTCAAATATATAATGCATAGACGTTATAGAAAGATATATTAACACATATGATTCTACTTACAATTCCGTTTAAAATATTCAAATCGGTTCAAATGGAAGTTACAAACATCAAAGTCAAAGTCAATTTGTAGCGATTTCTTTGTCAGTGAGTATAATATTTTGTTATGTCTACATGATACAATTCATTATAAAAAGTGAAAAATAAACACGACAATGTAAAAAAACTAAACTATACTGCAAGTATAGTAGGGGAAGTACGTCGGACAATCCTACCAGTATCTGATTTAATTTGATTTTTGGTTTTGAATTTTTAAATTTTTTTCCTATGTTGTGTTTTCGGTGAATTCGGCCCATTCTGTCGGTTGTTCCCTTGATGTACGGTAGGATGGTTCTCGGTTCTTCCTTTTGTTTCAATTGTGTATCTTGTCTTGTGTTGTGTTTTATTGCTTGTTTGATTGCAAGGTGTCTATATCCACTTTGTTGAAAGGCAGCCGCAATCTATATTAATTCTTGCGCTTGTGGTTGACTTCGAAATTAGTGTATTGGCAACTCCCTGTATTTGCGAGGGATGGTGATGGGAATCTGTAATCACACATCTATTAGTTTGTGTTGATTTCCTGTAAATAGTTGTTTCTAGGAGTCCGGTCTGAGTTCATGTTATGTGGACATCAAGGAAAGGCAACTGAATGTTCTCTTCGAACTCTCACGTGCCTAAATCGAGAGCATTCTTAAAATGTACAAGTATCGTTCATATATAGAACATATTAGTCAAGGACTTCGAGTTGGTGACTTAGAAAGGAAAAGATTGTTCTGCAATTGGTTCATAGTAAAACGCCAAGAAATCCTTAATTTCCGCTTAAGATTCCATGATCCGATGAAAGCAGAATTACAGATTGCGGGGTATTTAACAGACACAACAAGGTGTATTGGTTCCTAAATTGTGAGGTGCGCCATCAACTGAGGGGGGATTTTAATATATGCCAACAGTCATAAACAGACCCATTCTATTTTACTTTTTTATATTAATTTGACTGCTTCTCGGTATCTTGAGATTACCAAATTCCGCGTTTAGCAAATTTGTGGTCTCAGCAAGTTGTAGCACCTCTACATAATGCAAAATGTATCATTGACTTTTTGAATCAGCAATATGGAAATAACTGGATCGGAAATCGAGCACCGTTGCTAGGCTGCTCCCTCGACGGACAGTCCTTGATTTGTTGGGGATACATAAAGAATGAAAGTTATTGTGTTGCTTATAATACGGTAGAGGAATTTGAGGCAGCCGTTGTTCGAGCGATTAACAAAATGCCTAAACAAACAGTTATATATGCAAGTATTTCTCTAATTCACCGATGCAGGACGTAAATGAATTAATAACGGTCGAAATTTCGAACATTTAATTTGATTTAATTTAATGCTCTGCCATCGGTTTTTAGTTTTTATTTGGTTAACGCTTTTATTTAGCTTGCTCTGTTTATTTATTTATTTGTTTGTTTGGATCATATCTTGTAATTAAAATTTTACCCCCTTTTTATTGACAGATTGATCTGATATTTGGCGCACACATTTAGTCCTGATGATAATACAATTTAATATATTTTGTATCATTATAAATCCAAGATGGCCGCCAATACAAAATGGCGGATTACATATTCTGTCACAACTACCTCAATATGGAAATCAAATGAAAGAGCTTTGATACAAGCAAGATAAGCCTGCTATACATGGTTGAAAAGCTCTTTTTAAGGGCTATTCAATGATGTATAAATCCAATATGGTGGCCAAAAGAAATAATATGGTTGGCGATGGTTGCAAGCAAGATAGGCCTGCCTTACATGATTGAAAAGCTGTGTTTAAGGGCTATTCAATGATGTATAAATCCAATATGGTGGTCAAAAGAAATAATATGGTTGGCGATGGTTGTAAAAATCTAGAAGGCCTAGAAAAAAATTGTGTTTGTCAATCGATCGAAGTCGTTAACATCAAACTTCCAAATTTTTTCCAATTTGTTTACAAGATGGCCAAATATATTGCAATTTATCCAAAATCAAAATGGTTTGTTGTTTCTCGATATTTTGAAAATCCCTGAATATATTTTTAATTTCGATACAGCACCTCTATAGGCTTCTTTTATTTAAGCCACCCTCTTATTAATCTTCCAACATGACTAGCCTTCGAGGAAGACTACAGCCAAATCTCTTACTGTAATTTTGAAAACCCCAAAATATACCTCAAGTCGCTTGATCAGTCACATGGAAAACGACAGCAATGTGCACAGATGACCAACTTGAGGAAGAACTCAAGAATATCAATAGGAACAATAGAAACAGATAAAGAATGAAGAACAGCAGAAAATCAACTCCAGAAATGTCCTCTTTTATTCAGAAGAACAACTGATATAAAATGCTTTGCGTCATCTAAGCGTACCGAGGAACAAAGGGGGAAGCAACTTTGTTTTATACTATATACCTACTAAGTAAAGTAAAGATGATCAACCAATAGTCCTGTATATAAATACGTGTTGTATATTGCATAGGAGTACTCAGGGGGGGATTTATTTGGGGTTCTCTCCCCCCCTCCCTCCCAAGAAAGCAAAACATTATTTACTACATCTGCATTTACAGTTATCACTAAGTGGCGATAACGAAGAAAACCTAATTCTAATCCTTACGAATTTAGAACTGCTGTTCAAGAGAGAATATTAAAAAATATATAATTATTAATTAAAATCATTTTTTGAGAAGCGTTTTTTTAGCGTGTACCAATCTACACCTCCCCTTTAAAAAAATTGGACCTGGGTACGCTTATGGGGGGATCATTATTTCAAAAACGATATTTGGGAAACTGGATGATGGAAAAAATATACGTATAGATATACAGATATATTTGAAAAAATATATTAACAACTTAACATTAATTTTAAGGTAATTTTTTTAAAAAATATTGACAATAACATGCATTATCTGAGTTTAACTTTAAAATTTTTTAAATATTCCACTTAACTATTTAACAAACATCAGTATAAACCAAAACTAAGATAATTTCACACTTATGATTTCTTGCCAATGACAGAAATATTAATGGTTCTGTAATCACAAGAACTTTTTTATATACAAATATCAAGAAATTCGGACGTCAAACGATTCTTTATCGAATATCAACAATTCATATTTTTTTACTTTTTTCTGCTCATTTCTATAAGCGATATATAAAGATGCATCAATGGTATTATCTGTAGGAATTTTTCCAATAATAACTTCTCCTTGATAAGAAATTCTGCCTATATGTGTCACTAAATCATTTTCCAAACCACTTTTAACAGCATGCTTGTTGATGGTGTCTACATAGAAGGTCTCGGCTGATGTTTTTATCCAATCAAAAGCGGATATATCAGGGCTACACAGTATCTACAAAATATTTCTTTTTACTTACTAGTTATTTTAAAAAATATGGTATTTCTTTTTACAGGAACAACAATATTTTACACAAATTACAGATTTTTCAATTGTGAAAACATCACATTTTGCAATAAAACACATAATTAAAATAACCCTTCATGATTATGCTGGATTACCCATCTATAAGTTCGGCTTTTCTACTTAGTTTACCGAATAATGATAATAATTTCAATATGTACCTATCCTAAGGAGGAAACTCAACCAGAGGTAACTATTCTTCTATAGTATCACAAGAGAATGAACATAGAAGGACTTACCTTCTCACAGTATGCAAGGTACTTATCTCAAAAGTTTGTTTGTTTCTGGAGGACTTTTCCAACTGACATTACTGAACTAAAGCAATTACAGCATATAAAAAGTGACGATCTTTTAGCGTACATGCGGATGGTTTTGGAACTCCAACCACGGAACGTCAGAAGACTTTAATGTCTAACAGGAGTGATTTAGGGTTGATAACTGACTCGGTTATGTGACGATAGCTGTAACCCTGCTCTTCTAGGTCTGATCGGCGTGATCTGATGCCTATGTACACGAAGCAATAAGAATTTATTATCAAAAATCTCTTTAAAAAAACATTCCGAGTTCAAGACCATATTTCAAAATAAACTTGTTTATGACAAACCAATTTTTTACAATCAATCAAAGTTGAGTCTAGGCGTACCTTTTGGGTTATTTTGAATGGTGTACAAAATGATCCAACTACAAGTATAAGAACTGTTGCGCCCGTGTTGGGATTATGAGGGTCTTCTGTGTTAATGACTCTATATGAACAACAACTGAATACTTACGAGTACCAATTTACATGAGTTCAAAGGATATTGCCTTGGGATTTTGTTGACAGAAATGAATGTATTGAGGGTTTTTAAGGTAGTTTTTTTCCCGTATTGTACTATTCATAGACATAGAAATTTATTATTATTCATAAAGAAATAACTAGTCCAGAAAGAATCTTCGCACCCGTTGGCGAAAAGGTTCCGACGGAATTTTTTTACACAATCTTATCGGAAAAGGTCCTCTTTAAACAATTCGGCATGTTGCCAGGCCCAAAAATGGGTCAATAATTGTGTAAACAATTTTTTTTAAACAAATTTCAAAAATTGTTTTTTTTTTGGCACGAACAATTTTTTGTAAGGTTTTTGGGGTCATTCTGAACGAAAAAGGGCTCTTGTGATTTTTCTCTATAAATGATAGTTTTTGAGATATAAATTATTTAAAGTTCGAAAAACGCTAAAATTTTCATTCATTTTCAGCACTGAAAAAAATATGAAAAAAAAAACAAACTTTAATGTTGCCAAATTTTATAAATATTCTTTATACATCACCTAATAAAATTCCAATGCAGTTTGAGCGATTACTTTATTGTAACCCATTGTTTTTTAATTGTTAATCGAGCACGCCAAGGTTGTTCTCAGCCGCCACAGGCCGGCCGCATCATGCGGCATCTCTTTTCCACTTATGCCTATATATATTGATTGGTATCTAAGGTAGATACATATATATATATATATATATATATATATATATATATATAATATGTTTATTATCTCTTCATTAGTCAAAAACTACAATTAACAAAAAAGTTAAATAAATATTAAGTTAATATGTTATAAAAACTTAAGTCAGTTTGAGATTGAATTTAGAAATTAACGTACAGCAAAAATTGAACATTAGAAGTAAAATATAATATTTTTACATTTGAAATGTATAGGAAAATGACAATGTCAAATTTAAATTTACAGAGAAGTTTATTACTATAGAAATTATTGAAAAAGAAAGCTGCAAATTGTTGGATAAAAAAATGTTTAATACCATAAAGTTAGTGAACATGAATTAACCAAGATTAGAATTAGAGTGATAAGATTTTGAAATTTTGTTATCGATTTCAAGCAAATTGCAATATATAATGTTAAGGTTTAACAGATCAGTTTTTTATTTATATCATCATCAAAGCTATTAATATATACCATCTCCAAAAAATTTCTTTTAAATGAATTTCGCTCTATTGCAATAAAGCCGAAGCATCTTTGCTCAATCTCACATCGCTTTTGTGAGAAGTTATTCGATCTTTAAGTCTTCTTGATATATATTAATATCTATGTAGTATATTAATATAAATAGTTTATGAATAATAAATGATTGCCTATAATATAAGTTAAAGTAGCAAGTCAATAAAAAAATTATACAGGTTTTAATTTTATAATAGTTTTTATTTGAAAAGTACAAATATATATTCCTTGTTTTGTGACATTATATGCACCCTACTTTACTTTAACTTAGTGTTTCAAAAATTTAAATTTCGCGGTATCATAACATAATGAATAATAGTGGAATAAACAAAATACTATCGGCAATAACGCCCAAGTACTGTACAAGATCGTACTGGTTAAGTTGTTCAATTCAGCTCTCTACAAATATGATTTTTGTTTGCAAAATTAAATTGTGCAGTAAATATGTGATTTTCTATAAAACCTCTCAAAAGAAAAATAATGGAAAATAGTTTAACTTGTATTTTTTTGTAATGATCTTCATAACATAGTGCAAAATCCTAAAGAAACTTATTTAACAGTACAAAGTACAAAGTGCTGCTTATATCATCATCATCATCATCATATGCAGCTAATTTCGACCATTATTTTATGGTGTAGCCTCTCTTACATATTCGTTTCGCAAATCTCTCCATGTTGTTTGTTGTACGCTTTTTGGGACCAGGTTATCTGCTATTTTCTTGATGTCATAGTCCCATCTTACATTGGGCGTTTCCTTGTTTTTAAAACCCCTAGGATACCATTGTGTGATTTTTGTTGACCACCTATTAACTTGTCTTCTTGCCAAATGTCCTGCCCATTGCCACTTCAGAGATTTCACTCTGTGGATAACATCTATTTCCTGGGTTTTGTTCCTTATCCACTCTATTCTCTTCCGATCTCTTCTCGTAATTCCGATCATGCATCTTTCCATAGACCTTTGTGCTACTTGAAGTTTTCTTGTAAGTTCGGTTTTCAGAATCCAGGTTTCACAACCGTATGTCCATACTGGTAGAACACACTGATCAAAGACTTTCTTCTTAAGGCAGAATGCCATTCGTGACTTGAAAATTATGGAGTTTCTTCCAAACGTCATCCATGCAAGTTTCATCCTTCTGTTTATTTCTGGTAGTAGCGAACCTGATATGTGTATTAATTGACCTAGGTATATATATTGTTCTACCATTTCCAGAACTGTGTTATCTATTGTGATGTCTTGTGTGTCAACTAGTTCGTTGTACATTATCTTTGTTTTTCCGATATTTATTTTTAGGCCTATTTCCTTGCTTACTCTGCTAAGTTCATTGATTTGATATTGTAGTTCTCCTGCGTTATTGGCAATTAGGACAATGTCATCGGCGAATCTCAGATGGTTTAGATATTCAGCATCAAGGTTCAGTCCTTTGTGGTCCCAGTTTAATCGTCGAAAGATACTCTCTACTGCCGCTGTGAATAGCTTCGGTGATACTGAGTCACCTTGTCTGACTCCTCTGTTAGTAGGAAATTCAGGGCTGCCTTCGTATATTCTGATTTTGGCTTTGGCTTCCTTGTATATATTAGCCAACGTTTCTATGTATGGCTTATCTACACCTTGTTCACTCTGGGCGTTGATTACCTCCTTCGGATATATAGTGTCGAACGCTTTTTCGAAGTCAATGAAGGCCAAGCCAAGTGGTATTTGATATTCTCTAGTTCGACTGATAACTTCCCTTATAGTGTGTATGTGATCGATTGTGCTGAAGCCACTACGAAATCCTGCTTGCTCTCGGGGTTGAGCGGAATCTAGTGTACTCTGTATTCTGTTTTGTATGATTTTAGTAAATATTTTGTACACTACCGGCAGGAGACTTATCGGTCTGTAGTTCCGAATGTATTCTTTATTGCCTTTCTTATGGATGAATACTATGAGGGCGCTATTCCATTTTTTCTTAGGCAATTCGTATATATTTTGGCTAGGCGTTTCCATGCTTCTCTACCAGCGTATTCTAGTAGTTCAGCCGTTACTGCGTCGTTACCTGCTGTCTTGCCATTTTTCATTTTATTGACCGCTGATTCCACTTCCTCCACAAGTATTTCAGGTATTTCTTCTATCGTCAGCTGTATTTCCAGAGATTCGGGGACTTTGTATAGATCCACAAATTTCGTGACATGCCCCATTATTTTGTGTCTATCCGTTATTCTGATATTTTCTTCTGTCAATGCGATGATTATTGTCTTTTCCCAATTATCAATGCTATCTTAGCGTTTTTATAACTTTTCCGATTTTCAATTGCAGTTTCTACCAATTTTTCGTTGTATTTTTTTATGTCCTCTGCAATTTTCTTTCTTATTGTCTTGCCTAGTTCACGGTATTCTATGCGTTGGATGTCTGTTGTCCTTTTCAGTTCTCTTCTTTTCTGAAGCAACGGCTTTGTTTCCGAACTAAGCTTCTTGTTTTCGTTTCGTGTTGGGTTCCGCCTATTTCTTTAGCACAGGTCAGTATTGTATACATTAGTTGTGTGTTGTCTTGTTGTTCCCGGAGCTTCTCTACTATCAGCGTCTGATATTTTTCAGAATTTTCTTTCAGGTTGTTAATGTCTATGCTAGTAGCGGGCGTCTTCCTAGTAAGTTTAAATCTCTCCAGTTTCGTATTAAGGATAATTCTTACTCTGACAAGTCTGTGATCGCTTCCTGCCCTGAATTTATTTAGCGTGCTTACATCTTTGATGGTATTAATCTTGTTTGTCAGGATAAAGTCAATTTCATTTTTAACTGACGTATTGGAGCTTCCCAAGTCCATTTCCTATTAGAATTTTTCTTGAAGAAGGAGTTTGATATGTACATGTTCTGAACTGCGAACTGTACTAATCTCTCACCTCTTTGGTTTCGTTCACCGAACCCGAAGTTCCCCACTGATCCTTCTCGGTCTTGTTTTTTCCCTATTTTCGCGTTGAAGTCGCCGATAATGTATTTGAAAGGCTGTTGTTGGTATCTAAGGCCTCTTTGATTTCGCTGTATAGTTGTTCGACTTCTTCGTCAGAATGGCTAATTGTTGGGGCGTAAACTTGTATTATTTGAATGGAGTATCTTTTCGAAAGCGACAATGTTAGACTTGCGACTCTGATGTTCCGGACACGCCTATAATTTTATCGGTCCATCTCTTATGGATGAGGAATCCAACACCACTAGTTCTTCCAGTTGGTGTTCCTCGGTGGTATAGGAGGTTGCCTGGTTCAAGTGTTATTAGCTCTTCGTTTTTCCTCCTAACTTCACTTATGCCAATGATATCCCACTTGATTTTTACTGCCTCTTGTTCTAATTCATCAATTCAAGCTTGGTTCGAGAGTGTTCGGCAGTTATATGTTGCTAGATGTAGTGTAGTCGAATGTTTGCCTCCCCCAGAATCCTTGAGGCAGACCGGTTTCTCGGTGTGGGATTGCTTACCCACCTGGGGTACAATTCCGTGAGTTTTGTAATTCGACATGTTTGAGGTTCTGAGGCATACCTTACCACGCTGCCTCAATGCGGGTTGGTAAGGAGCAATGATTTTGCCAGTTACCAGAGACGACCGTACCCCCCGAGATGACGTCACGTCTTTTTATTAATAAAAAGCCGTGGCATGACTGGTATTCGAACCCGGGTACGAGACTCGGTTTAGCCTCCGAATTAGAGAAATTTTGGAGGTTCGAGCACATTCCCTCACCGCTACCTCTGCTTATATATATATATATATATATATTATATATATATATATATATATATAAAACTTTTGGACAGCTCTCAAAAAGTTTACAGAGCATACTTCTCCTAAATGAGGCTTCTTCCTGTGAAAACAATTCCAATCCTATATATATATATATATTATATATCTATATATATATATATATATTTGTTTTAAGTTTTAGCGGGCACTAAATAGTTGGGTGGTTTCCGGGAATTCATCCGCGTAGTTGATAACTGATCCCTGCCGGGATCGATGGTAAAATGGCAACGTTTCGCAGTGTCACATCTGCCCTCTTCAGGTCGGTTCGCATAATTCTCGTAAGCCTTCTGCTTTCGCTTCTAGTTACTCGAATACTAACATTTTCAGGAGCGCTCGCGCTTTTATATAGTCGCGGCTCGGCGCCTATCGGTTGGCACCGTAAACGGCTGCGTGTGATTGGCCCTTGGTGCTCAGTGGCCACGCCTCTCGCTTGCTGATTGGTTATATCCGGTTGAGTTGTTATAGGACGGGTCCGGGCCGGAACGGTGTTTAATAGAATTTTCCAACAATTCGATAAGTTCTGGATTTCATTTCGTGCGTTTAGATTGTGAGGCCTCTTCGCTATTTCAATGGCGTTCTCATCACCACCCAGCCCAACTACAAGCCGTCGTCAAGACTTTAGTAACCAGATCACAAAGACTAGCTCACCAGGACAACATCAAACAGGAAATGAACAGTTTAAAAACAGCTCTGAGACAAAACGGATTTACAAACCGAAATATTCAAAGAGCCCTAAAGTCAAAACCGAAACAAACAGACGAGGAGCATGAGACACAAAAACCAAGGCTTATTTATCGTATGTCAAGGGTATCACGGACAGTATTGCAAGAATTCTACGGAGGCACAATATCGATACTATTTTCTATACAGACAGAAAAATAAGCACGGTGTTGAGGACTCCGAAGACGAGGATCCCTTTAGAACAACAGGGAGTGTACGAGATTCCATGTGCAGACTGTCATAAAACATATGTGGGGCAAACTAACAGAAGAATTCAAGCTAGACGTGATGAACACCAGAACGCTATAAGAAACCAGGAAAAAACAACATCCATTGCGAAACACTCCACCACGACGTCACACCGAATAGACTTTGAGAACACCAGAGTACTAGCAAATATAGAACACCCGAAATCAAGACTCGTAAGAGAGGCAATTGAAATAGCAAAGAGGCCTCACAGCCTAAACGCACGGAATGAAATCCAGAACTTATCGAATTGTTGGAAATTTCTATTAAACACCGTTCCTGCCCGGACCCGTCCTATAACAACTCAACCGGATATAACCAATCAGAAAGCGGGAGGCGTGGCCACTGAGCGCCAAGGGCCAATCACACGCAGCCGTTCACGGTGCCAACCGATAAGCGCCGAGCCGCGACTATATAACATCGCGAGCGCTCCTGAAAATGTTAGTATTCGAGTAACTAGAAGCGAAAGCAGAAGGCTTACGAGAATTATGCGAACCGACCTGAAGAGGGCAGATGTGACACTGCCGAAACGTTGCCATTTTACCATCGATCCCGGCAGGGATCAGTTATCAACTACGCGGATGAATTCCCGGAAACCACCCAACACATTTAGTGCCCGCTAAAACTTAAAAACAAATATATATATATATATATATATATAATATATATATATATACATTTAAACAGCTGATTCAAAAGTACAATAACAATCCCATATAAGCTAGTCGTCGCGGTATCACTGCCTGGCGATCGTGGCGTTCTTCTTTTATATCACCAGCGTAGAATTCTCCAGTAGAAATCATCATCGCTCCTTCCGATCAGAAACATCCCCTCCATGGTAGGGAGCGAGTCGATCTAAATGAACCACCTTCAATTTAGCCTTGGGGTTTCGACGGATTCGGTAGTCTCTTGACCACCTCGTATGGACCATCCCAGGCGGGTGTAAGCTTTGGGGATTTACCCTTGCTCCGTTGGGGGTTGTACAACCAGACTTTGCCCCTCTCCTGGAACCCGACTGAATTGGCCTTGAGGTCGTATCGCGTTTTCATCCGGTCACTGGTGGCCAACATCTGCGTTCGGGCTAATTCGTGTTTTGCCAGCATGTTATGTCGGAGCTGGTCGGCATAATCGTCGATGTCTTGGGGAGGTTCTTCGGGGGAGCCGAATGCCAAGTCGCATGGTAGTCGCAGCTCCTTTCCGAATAAGACCCTGGCTGGGGTCAGGCCTGTACTATTATGTACAGCAGAGCGATATGACAACAGGAATAGGGGAATATGCTCATCCCAATCACGCTGGTTATTGCTGATGACCTTTGGATAGGTGTTGTTCCAAGGTCCTGTTGAATCTTTCCACCATTCCGTCTGACTGTGAGTGTAATGGTGTTGTTCTCGTTTTCCTGATCCCCAACATCGTGCAGACCTTCTGGAATACATTCGATTCGAAGTTACGCCCCTGGTCTGAATGTAATTCCATCGGGACGACAAACCTGCTGAATAGTTGTTCTACTAGCAGCGTCGCTACCGTGGTTGCCTCTTGGTTGGGTATCGCATATGCCTTAGGCCATTTGCTGAAGTAATCCAGTGCGACCAGAATGTATTTGTTCCCCCTCTCAGACTCGGGAAACGGACCGGCGACATCGATGGCAATTCTCTCAAATGGGACGCCCACATTGTACTGCTGCATTCTACCCTTGGTTCGGGTCTTCGGGCCCTTACTGGCGGCACATGTGGCACATTTGCGGCACCAAGCTCTGACGTCTTCGAAGTAATTCACCCAGTAGTACCGCTGGCGAACTTTGTCTAGGGTTTTATTCATGCCCAGGGGCCTCCGGTAATTCCATCATGTACTTCGGTCAGGATGGCTGGTACCTTTTTCTTCGGAACTACCAGTTGGACTTGGTTTCTCGGCCATCAGCGCTTTCCCAAACCTCGCTTGAGCATTCCATTGTCTACTCTTAGAGAGTCCCACTGAGCCCATAACGATTTCAGCACGCCGGAGTATCTAGCTACCTCGTGCCATCGTGGCCTGGGTGCCCCTCTCATTTTGAGTGACAAGATTGGTTCGATGTCTGGATCAGCCATTTGGTCCTGGATGCACTGTTCCGTTGTCCAGTGTTCATTGGCCTGCACTCGGATCTCCCTGATGGAGATACCCTCTCGTTGTTCCGTCTTCAGACAATGCTTGCATTCCGCTCTACAGGGTCTTCTGGATAGGGCATCGGCATTATTGTGCAACCGGCCGGCACGGTGTTCCACCTTGAAGTCGTATTGCTGTAATTTCTCCATCCATCTGGCCAGTTGTCCTTCCGGTGTTTTTATGTCCAGCAGCCATTTGAGTACGGCATGATCTGTTCGGATTAAGAAATGGCGACCAGGTATTTGTGGAAATGGTTCACAGCCCTTATTATTGCAAGAAGTTCTTTTCTGTTAACGCAATAATTTCTTTCTGGCTTCGAGAATCCACGGCTGTAGTACTCGATCACCCTCTCTTCACCATCTTGCACCTGGGATAGGACGGCCCCCAAACCTGTGTTGCTGGCGTCGGTGTCTAAGATGAACTTGCTGGACTGTGTAGGAAAGGCTAGGATTGGGCTGGAACATAGTCCTGCCTTCAGTCGCCTGAATGATGTTTCGCAATCCTGATTCCAATGGAAGGTCTCTTTATCAGTGGTCTGCCGATGTAGAGGGGCGGCGATGGCAAATCCCTCAACAAAACGCCGGTAGTATAACAGAAGCCCAAGAAGCTTCGGAGTTCATGTTTGTCTCTTGGAACTGGCCAATCACGGATGGCTTCTATCTTGTCTTCGTTGGTGCGGATTCCTAACTCGGACACTACTTGGCCCAAAAACTCTACTTCTTTTTGAAACAAGGAACACTTCTTCGGATTGAGTCTCAGGTTGGCGTTATTAATTCTGGAGAATACTTCGCCCAGGTTCTTCACATGGTCGTCGAATGTCTGGCCCATGACTAGAATCTCGTCGAGGTACACTAAGCACGTCCTCCATGTTAACCCGCTCAGTACATACTCCATTAGCCTCTCAAATGTAGCGGGTGCATTACATAACCCAAAGGGCATGAGCGTGAACTGAAACAGCTCTTTACTGGTGGAGAACGCTGTCTGTTCTCTGTCGTTTGCGTGCAGACCAACCTGCCAATATCCACTTTTTCGGTCTAGTGTGGAGAACCAACGGGAGCCTGCTAGTGTGGTCAAAGTGTCATCGATTCGGGTTAGTGGATAGCTGTTTTCTTCGTGACATCATTCACCTTTCTGTAATCCACGCAATATCGGGTGGTTCCATCTTTCTTTTTAACTAGCACGACGGGAGCAGACCATGGACTGATAGATGGCTCAATAACTCCATTTTGTAACATGGACTCGATGTTTTCCTCGACTGCCTGTTGTTGCCCCAATGGTAGTCGTCTAGGTGGTATTCTGATGGGTTGAGCCTTTCCGGTATCTATTCGATGCTGGATGATGTTGGTGCGACCGGTGGTTCCATTTTTACTGTTAAAAATTTGCCAGTGTTTTGTGATAAATTGCTTGGCTTTCTTCTGGTTCTCTGGTGTCAAGTGTGTCAAATGGTCAGCAAACTGTTGTAGGAGGAACTCTTTATCGGGCCCTGGCTCCTTCACCGACGTCTGGTACTCTTCTTCGCAATTGATGATGGTCTCTACTGGCTCGAAACAAGCTATCTCTTGACCATTGGTAATTCGGATGTCGTTGTTGGACAGATTCAGGACTCTGATTGGTATATCTCGTCCGGTTTTAACTATAGCCCGTCCAACCAAGTAGTCATGAGCTGAGTGTACGGGCTCCACCATTCCAACGCAGCTCCCAGGGTTGCTGTCTAGCTGCCCATGAATAATCTGTTCCGTCGACCGGGAATTCTAGCTGAAGACTTTGCCACAATTTTTATGGGCGTGACTGATGTGTTGACGGGCGTGTCAATACAAATTCCTCATTCAGGAACCGAGAACATCATATCTCGGGTCGAACATAAATCCATGCTGGCTAATTAGGTCCATCCCCAGTATAAAATCGTCCTCAATATTCGCTACCAGGACCCTATGCCGGATCATGTTGTCCCCTATCTGTAGCACGACATCTGCCTCACCCTGAATTGACATGGACTCGCCGGTGACTGTTCTGAGCGGGATGTTATTGGTAACTGGCCGAATTTCTGATGCTCTCAAAACCCTGGACTTGGCAATGGACACAGCGGCGCCGGTATCGATGGTGATGGTAACTGCTCGCCCGTTGATGGTGCCTCTGATGACTAGGCTGCCGCTATCTCTGCAAAATCCCCGGATGGATACTGTCCTGGGGCTGGTGGAGGTGAGTCAGCATTCGCCCCCTTATGCTGACTGGTTGGAGTTTCCCTGGTTGGTAAGGTCGGTTTGTTGGCTACCCCTGGTTGGTGATCGTTCCTGTAGCCTTACTCGGCAGTCACGTTGGAAGTGTCCTGTCCGTCCGCAGCGGTAGCATGCCCCTCTGGTGCCAGTTCTTTGTGACCGTTCTAATATTTTGTTCAGGCCAGCAAGCAGCGCTTGAAATGGTGACTCTGACTCTTCCTGGTTGAAGGAAACTGCTCGGACCCTCGGCTTGGACATGTTCATGACGGCCTCTACTTCCAAAGCCCTAAGTAGAGCTTCATTACTTTTCTTGACGCCACTTAGTCTTAGATTTCTTTATACTTCCACATCTCTGATGCCGTTTATGAAACTCTGCGTGGCCAACTGGTCTTTCGTTTCCTCTGGCAGGTCTGGGTAGGACAAGTGTACTAACCGTCTAATCTCTGCTTCGAATTCTTGAAGGCTTTCACCGGATTTTTGCGTTTTTCCACTCAGCTGGACTTGGTATACCTGGCTCAAGGATTGATTGTCGTAGCGTTTGTCTAGGATGGCGATGATCTTGTCGAAATTGCCTTGTTCATCGACTGGAATGCTTTGGAGGAGTTCTAGGGCCGAACCTCTTAGTGAAATTACCAGAGAAGTAGACTTTTCTTGATTATCCCATCCATTAGCTGTAGCCACGGCCTCAAATTGTCGTTTATACATGGGCCAAGACGAACTGCCGTCGAATGTGGGTGGTTTACTAAAGGAACCTTTGGTACTCACGTTGTGCTGGTATTTTCCTCGCTGTAAGTCCTGTTGCATTTTTTTGATTTCTGTTTCTACCTTGTTTTGGATGGCACTGATTTTATCTTGTACTTCACTTACTTCACTTTGTATCGTGTTTTTAATGGAACTGATTTCAAATTTCACCTGGCTTTGGATGGAATCGATGTCATCTACTTTGGTTTCAAGAGTCTCCACATTACTTTTTAGGATCTTTATGTCGTCGTTTATCTCTTTTATATATGATTCTACTATTTGCATTCTTTCATTAACTGTTTCGTTAACTTGTGATACTATTTGCATTAGTTGTTCAAATTGCATTTGTCTTTTTTCTTCAGATTGATCTTGTTTTTGTTCAAATATTTTAAAATCATTTTGTCTCTGTTCATTCGATTTCGAGAATAATCCTTCAATTAAATTATGTTGTTCACTTTTCATCGTGGAGACTAGATTTTGTTGTTTTTCTTCCATCGTGGAAACAAGATTTTGTTGTTCGCTTTTCATCGTAGTGACAAGATTTTCTAATTCTATTTTACGTTTTTCATCAAAAGATTTTACTAACCTTTGTTGAATTTCTTCTTGATGTTGTTTTTCCTTCTTGTCACGTTTTTCTAGAATCTGTGCAATTTTTTCGTCCAGTCCCTCTGTAACCTGCTTGACTATTTTTTTGGTAGTTTCGTCCATACTACGGGTTTCCATAAATCAAATTAGGATTTTAACTGCACTAATCCTTTACTTCTGATCACCAAATGTAATATAGTCCGTGGGTTCAATTTAAAAATTATAAAACTAATATCCACTTTCACTATTCTAGAACTTTATTTACATTTAAACAGCTGATTCAAAAGTACAATAACGATCCCATATAAGCTAGTCGTCGCGGTATCACTGCCTGGCAATCGTGGCGTTCTTCTTTTATATCACCAGCGTAGAATTCTCCAGTAGAAATCATCATCGCTCCTTCCGCTGTCGAGTCTTTTCGAGAATCGTATTTTTTTATCTTAAAGCGTTTGTTGTCGTGCTGAAATGACACAGGGTCGGCTTTGGGTAAATTTCGTAACAATATATATATATATATATATATATATATATATATATATATATATATATATGTTATATAAGTTTATACTATGAACTTAGCACGAACTTATATCGCAACGATAGTTCAACACTCCCAGCTGACTCAGCGACACGTGTGGTGTCATATTACGGCGCCGCCAACATCCGTGGGAATTGCAGCGTCGACTTTGCTTATTCGGCATATTATATGTTATAAATTGTAAAACTGCTCTAATGTTATATTCATTATTACTCTGTCTGTAGTTAGTTTATATTGTTATTTTTCATTCTATATTTCAAACGTTATATTTTTTGTACAAGTTAAATAAATCTTTTTTAAAAACTCAATTTTGAAAAGTGTGATATAACAAATTGGCGCAGTCAGTAGGATCCGTCAACGTTACTAGAACACGAGCTTACTTCTAACTGGTAGCGGCGGATTCCTATCCCTCAACGGAGCAAAGAACCGCGATAAAAAGGAGAACACGGATCTTCCAATGTTCCTGTTGATGTGAGTAGTAATGAATCGTCTAACGTTTAAGGTTTTAAGAATTTATTTGATTAATTCAATTGATATATTCGATAATTTGATTTTTATTTGATTGATTATTTTATTTATTTGGTAATCTCGACATATTATTTTGAATTGATTTATTATTTGATTATTTGAATTGAAACATTTATTTGATATATTCTGATTTACGTTTACATATTTATTTTATTACTCCATTCTTTACTGTTCTATTATCCAAATATCGTTTATTCCCCATTTACATACACTCTATTAATATTTTTTTTTACTTTTTATACAATCCCTCGTTTGTTTTATTTTTTTTTTCTTTCAACTTGTGTACATATTTTAAATCTAACAAATCACAATGGCACAAGCAACAAACAACGTTGTTTCCGATGAAACCGAAAAATACCGGTTATCGGAAATATTTTCAATCATTCCCGAATTTGAGGGAGACCAAATCTCCTTGGCCACCTTCATACATGCTTGTAATTGTGCTTACAACATGTCTACCGCGGATCAAAAATACCTATTAGTGATCCACATTAAAAATAAATTAAGAGGCAAAGCGGCGCAGTTAATAAACTCTAGAAACCCTGCGTCGTACCTTGAGATTAAACAGCTTCTCACGCTACACTTCGGAGATTCTCGTGATCTCTCTTCATTAATTCACGATCTCCAACGGTTAAAACAACTAGCCAATGAGTCTCCCCTGACATTTTACAACAGACTTCAGATCTTGAGTGCGAAAATGCACTCATGCATTCAAAAATCAGGAAATCTAAGCAATGAGCAAAAAGATGCTCAGACTACACTTGTTGATACCATGGTTCTAAACACGCTCCTTACAGGATTAGAACCACGTCTAGGCCAAATAATTCGTGCCAGCAATCCCAAAGACCTTCTGGAGTCACATTCTCGCATAAGAAGAGAGCTTCAGTTGTCTTACTTCGAGGAACAGAAGATAAACAAATCTGCCCCAGCTAAACCCTCATTTCCGGCTAGGAAACCAAGTCAGCCACCCAAATGTTTAAATTGTGGACGATTAGGCCACATATCCACATACTGTCGTTTAAGATACCAAAATAACCCTCAGTCCTCAACTCAAAATTTCCGACCAAATTTCGTAGGGCCAAATCAATTTTCGAGGCCAAATCCAACCACAAATAATACCAACCATCAAGGTCCACCATTTCGGCCGACGAACTTTCAAAGACCCCCGTTCAAACCAAATCAGTTCCGACCGTCTGTAATACAGACAAACCCTCACTATCGTCCAGAAAGGACACATCATTTTAACCACCATCAAAATGGTGAATATTCTCAACATTCTGAAAGCGATTACGGTTATTATACTGATAATAACCAACACTATTTTAACGATATCTGTCAAAATTATGTAAGCCCCGACTTCGAAGAAATACCAGACGATACCCCCATTGAACCTTAAAATACCGACGAATACCAGGATTTTCTAGTTCTCCCGAGCCTAGATCAGCCCCCCGATTCGACAACTACCATTTCCGAAGTCCAAACCCAAATCCAGAATTTGAATCTGGAAAATTTCAACCCAAATGCGAATTTCCCGGAACAAGCATTTCTCTAAGTCCTCTTTTAACGGTAAACTCTAAAAATCTTTATTACATTCACGATGCTTCCGAAAAATTTAAACTACTCATCGATACCGGAGCCGGTATCTCCATTTTTAAAGAAAACACCGTTAAGAATTTTCGTCAAAGATTTCCCGAAAAAGTGACAATCCAAGGTATTACGCACGAGAAAATCCCTCTTTCTGAATCAACTCTTATTCCATTTGCCATAGGTAACCCTCATAAGGTTTTTATCTACAATCTAGATATTGAGTTTGATGGAATATTGTTGACTTAAAATCAAAACAGTTAATCACGAACTTCAAAACTATTCCCTTGCACAAAGTGCCCGATCACAATCAGTCTAACACACAACCGACAGAGATTCCCAATACTAAAATGCCAACTTGTACTTATAACAATCAAATAACTATTCCAGAAAGAACTGAACAAATTTTCAAACTCAAGTGCGACCTTTTTAATACTGATGCAATTTTACCGACACAAGTAATTGACAAAGTACGACTTCCCAACGCAGTTGTACGCGTTAATTCAAAGGGAGAATTTCTGACCTCAATAATAAACGCGAACGCGATGCCTAAAACTGTTAATTTTTCCGATCTTCACTTAGAACCCCTTGACCATTCAAACCCTCTCCTAAATTTAAATACACAAGAATACACAGACTCTATAAACTTGGACAGAAACTTAACTATCAGGGAACAAATTCGTACAGAACACCTTAATGACGAAGAGCGAGAACTTATCACGAACCTCTGTTTAGAATTCGAAGATATTTTCTATCTCGAAGGCGATGTTTTGTCTTTTACCAACGCAGTAAAACATTCAATTGACACCAATAATGCCAAGCCCGTTTTGACAAAATCTTACAGATATCCTCAAGTCCATAAGGAGGAAGTGAAAACTCAAATTGCCAAAATGCTTGATCAAGGCATAATCAGGCACTCTTCTTCTCCTTGGTCCTCTCCCGTATGGGTCGTCCCCAAGAAAATCGATGCTTCTGGCAAGCAAAAGTGGCGAGTTGTTATCGACTATAGGAAGTTAAACGAACTAACTGTAGACGATAAATATCCTCTGCCCAACATTTCTGATCTCCTCGATCAACTTGGTAAGTGTCAATACTTTTCGACACTGGATCTCGCTTCCGGGTTCCACCAGTTGGAAATCCTTAAGGAAGACATTCCCAAGACCGGTTTCTCTGTTGACAATGGCCATTACGAATTCGTTCGAATGCCATTTGGTTTGAAAAATGCACCTTCTACCTTTAAGAGGGTCATGGACAACATTCTTCTGGGCATCCAGAATGAACGTTGCCTTGTTTACATGACATTATCGTTTATTCACCAACCATCCATGAGCATATGTCCCGTTTGACAGAAGTCTTTAAGCGTTTTAGACAGTCAAACTTGAAAATTCAACCTGACAAGTGTGAGTTTCTCCGTAAGGAAGTTGCTTACCTAGGTCATCTGATTACCCCAGAAGGAGTAAAACCAAACCCTTCAAAGGTTGAATGCATCCAGAATTTTCCTCAACCCCAAACTCCTAAAGATGTTAAATCTTTTCTTGGTCTCGCCGGTTATTACCGACGTTTTATCCCCAATTTCGCCAAGATCTCAAAGCCCCTAACGAAACTCCTGCAGAAAGACGTCAAATTCATCTTCGACGCAGATTGCAAGTCTTCCTTCAACGAACTGAAGCAAGCCCTTGTATCTGACCCTATCTTGATTTACCCAAATTTCGAAGAACCATTCCTGCTCACTACTGATGCTAGTGCTTTTGTAATTGGAGCGTTTCTCTCACAAGGCCCCGTAGGAAAAGATCTTCCTATAGCATATGCTTCCCGTACACTCTGCGCTGCAGAAACTCGATATTCCACTATCGAACGGGAACTGCTAGCCATTGTCAAGCACTACAGACCGTATCTTTTTGGGAGAAAGTTTACACTCCTGTGTGATCACCGTCCGCTTACTTGGCTCTTTTCGATCAAAGACCCTGGCAGTCGTCTAGCCAGATGGCGCCTCAAACTAGAGGAGTATAACTATAAAATCGAATACAAGCCCGGCAAGGTAAACTTGAACGCAGACGCTCTTTCCGTATCAAAATTAATCACTTCAAACAATGCACAAACTTTCTTTCAAAGTTAAAAATTTTCGCAAATAACGAAACCGACCCAAAACAACCCGATCCAGGTACTAGTCACGATAACTCCGACGACTCCGACAACGATCAAGAACGCGATGATCACGACGAACGCATGACAACAGAATTTAATCGATTTGTTCAATTGTATAAAACCGAGTCGATAATCGACTATTCAAAAATAGAAATTTCTAACGCCCAACTTCTAGACAAATCTCACAAACGAATAGTCACTTTCTTCTGGCAAAATAAACTCAATGATCTGTATGACAAAATCATCGAAGACATTTTCGAAGAAGACCCAAACTTCACTACTGACACTCTAAACGTTCTAGCCAGTAAAACTGTAAGGCATAGAAAATATTTAATTGTCCCTTTACCCATTGATCCTGGAACAGTTGTTGCACATCTTTTCAACATTCTCTATAACAACCAAGACCAGTTCGACGAATCCCAAACTTTTTGTATTGAAAACAACGTAGAACTACCGATTCTTGAAACACTATCCTTTATACTTGCAGACAAAGACGTAAAACTTAAATTTGTCAAAATATTGTGACACCCCTTCACAAGACGAGATTTCCGTTATACTGCAGCAGTACCACTGCGGCTAAAATAACCTTCATCGTGGAATTAACGAGACCATCCGACGCATAAAAGAAAAGTATAATTGGACTGGACTAATCAAAAGTGTAGAGCAATTTATTAAGTCCTGCGAAACTTGCCAAAAGGTAAAGTTCTGTAGAAAAAACTTAAGTGCTCCTTTTGTCATAACCGAAACACCAAAAACACCCTTCGAACGTATCAACATTGATATTTTCGAATATCCAACGAGAAACTACGCACTGACTATTAGGGATGAACTAACCAAATTTACCCAAGCTTACCCTATTGGTGACAAAACAGCTAAAACAGTCGTAAACACCCTCTTAGTATTTTTCCAACATTACGGTACCCCACTTCGCATCCATTGTTACTATGGACGTGAATTTGACAATACTCTAATAAGGGACCTGTGCGAACTATATGACATAAAACTATCCTTTTCAAGTGTCAACCATCCCGAATCAAATGGTTCTATCGAAAGGTTTTACGCGACTTTAGCGGAAATGATAAGGGCAAATACAGCTGAACATCCGGATGAACATCCATTCAACGTCCTCCCCTACGCAGTTATCTGCTACAACAATACTAAAAACAAGACTACCGGTTTCACGCCCTATGAACTTATCATTTCCAAATATTTTAGGGACCTTAACAACAGAATGAACTACTATTATAGACTTGCCCGCGCAAAAACCGACCAACAAAAACAAAAATCTAAAGTTAGATTTGACAAACATGTTTCGACTAACCAACCAGAATACAAAGTAGGCGACAAAGTATACGTGAAAGAATCTCAGATTAAAAGCAAATCTGAAAACAAATTCAAAGGACCGTTTGAAATCACCGCGATAAGAAAAAACTCTGCCACCGTTATAAACTTACAGACTAACCAAATCAGTAAAATTAACTTTGACAGACTAAAACCATATTTTAAATGAATCCCTTCTTTTCAGATTTTGTGGACTGTTTTCAGTCGTGAACCTCCAACAATACTCTCTTACACCCGTTAACAATACAATAGGAGTTTTCTTCCATGAAGAAGGCACACTTAAAATTTCAAACTTCTTGTCTTCAAAGACCTCAGCCCTTTCAGAGGTGCTATTTCAAATAACGACGCCATACTAAACCGAATTTTAGAGACAATCAACGAAAACACAACTAATACAAAATCATTTAAACCAAAAATACAAACACATGTTAGCCTTTTGAAACAAATTTCTAAATCCGTTAACTCAAAATATACAGACATCTTCGCTGACCCTCAAACTTACCCTACTAACAGAAGAAAACGCGGACTTATTAACGGACTGGGATCAGTTTGGAAAGCTATTTCAGGAAACTTAGATGCAACAGATGGTGAATACATAAATGACTGTATAACTAAAATTACTAAAGACCAACACCAAATTCAGGACTTAGTAAAGAAACAAATATCTGTAACAACCTCAGTCATTACGAGCCTCAACAAAACTTTACAAAAATTTCAATCCGAGGAGAAACTATTCTCGAATAACATCGAAAAAATAAGGCAGTCAATTTTATACATTTCAAATGATCTTGATTTTCATGAATTTCACATCAATACCTTGGATCTATGTGAAAGCCTAATGGAGAGTTACATATTTATCGAAAACACTCTCGATGATCTTTTAACTGCAGTCTCTTTCGCCCGCTTAAAAATTTTACAGAGTTCGATCATAACCCCAGTAGATTTGGTCGATTCCCTTCAAAAGATTTCTCAGTCACTACATGAAAATAATTTACCACTTCCTATTTACAGTTCAAATATTGCTCAGTACATTGATTTGATAGAATTAGAAGCTTTTCAAATCAACACCAAAATCATTTTTGTACTCAAAATTCCTTTAGTTGATCCTGAGATTTACACCCTTTACCACCTTTATCCGATCCCAATTTTGGATGATCGAACAGAGTTCCATCATGTACTTTCAATAAAGACTAAATTTATCGCGAGAGATGACGATTCGTTATTATACGCATCCTTCGAAGACCTGGGTGACTGCAAGCCTTTAACTAAACATCATAAGATTTGTTCCAAAGCCATATCACATCCAATAGACAAAGATGCCATCTGCGAAGGCCAGCTTCTCAGACAGCCAGCCACACTTCCAGCAACCTGCAAAAGTTTGATATTATATGCAGCAGACTATAATATCCAAGAGATTGACGTAAACTTTTGGTTGATCTCGATTTCAAGACCACTGGCCATCACCATCAAATGCAAAGGGCAAGATGTCGTGACACAAACCATATCGACAAATTCAGTGTTGCAAATCCAACCCGACTGCAATGCCTTTATCGACAACACAAGGGTCCATGCTACAAGAACTTCTAAAAATGTCCAAAACATCACATACAGAAACCACCCAGTGGACATTCCTTTCAACTGCTGCAACGGCATGCCAGCCGCCAATGAGATGCCAAACCTGACACCCCTACAGCTACAAGAATTAGATGTACAAGACCTAGATGTTGCCAACCATAAGCTCTCCCAATATTCTAAGGACCTGGAAAAGCTGATGGAACAACCACCCTTAGAAAAGCATACATCCTGGCTCACGATCACAACGACCACCTTAGTAGTAATTGTGATTATACTCCTCACAATGAAGTCAATCCAGAAGAGGTTCAAGAATACCACTACACCAAGCTCCACTGTCCAGCACACGCCACCGACAGCACCTTCAAACCCTAAGCCCAAAGGAAAGCTACACAGCCTCCTGAATCCAACCGACGATACAGAACTCCAGAACTTGACGTAAAATTTGATGCTGTACCATCAACTTTTTTATATGGATGGGAGTTGTTATATAAGTTTATATTATGAACTTAGCACGAACTTATATCGCAACGATAGTTCAACACTCCCAGCTGACTCAGCGACACGTGTGGTGTCACATTACGGCGCCGCCAACATCCGTGGGAATTGCAGCGTCGACTTTGCTTATTCGGCATATTATATGTTATAAATTGTAAAACTGCTCTAATGTTATATTCATTATTACTCTGTCTGTAGATAGTTTATATTGTTATTTTTCATTTCATATTTCAAACGTTATATTTTTTGTTAAATAAATCTTTTTTTAAAACTCATTTTTGAAAAGTGTGATATAACATATATATATATAGGATTGGAATTCTTTTCACAGGAAGCAGCCTCATTTAGGAGAAGTATACTCTGTAAACTTTTTGAGAGCTGTCCAAAAGTTTTATTTTATATATTTTATATATATATATATATATATATATATATATATATATATATATATATAAGCAGAGGTAGCAGAGAGGGAATGTGCTCGAACCTCCAAAACAAATATAGTGAATCTCTACGGGGAGAATACTTTTCATTTGTGTAAACCATTTGAGAAATTATTCGCGAAAAGAAGCAAACTTTTGTGCGATCTACATTTTTTACAACGATGCAGCGATGAAGGAGAGAATTGTGACAGTTGTGACTCTGCCGAAACGTCGTCCTGGCAGGGATCAGTTATCAACTATGCCGATGAATTCCCGGAAACCACTAACATATATATATATATATATATATATATATATATATATATATATATATACATGCAGAGAAATCAATTCCGGCACACAGTAATGATGAAATTTAAATAGAATTCGTGGTTAAGCATATTTAGAGTCGTTAACACATAAAACCCTGATATTCCCAACACGGGTGCAACAGTTTTTTTATTCTTGTAGTTGGATAATTTGAGCACCATTCAAAATAACCCGAACGATACGCCTAGACTCAATTTTGGTTGATTTTAAAAAATAGGTTTGTCATAAACAAGTATATTTTGAAACATGGTTTTGAACGCGGAATAATTTTTTGAAGAAATTGTTGATAATAATAATTCTTATTGCCTTGTGTACATATGCATCAGATCACGCCGATCAGACCTAGAGGGGCAGGGTTACAGCTAAGAATTATGCATGATTTATGCACACGACCATTGTTGGATAGATGTCGAAGGAAATTCGGGTCTTATACGCTGAAGGCAATAACTTATTTAGAAATTTGATTTATTTCTGTTCCATATAAGGCCCAATTTAGAGCGTAATAAGTTAAGTTAGTCGAAAGTGATTAGATTCTGTATTTTCGAAGCCAATTGTATAGCAATTTATTAAAAATCGTCACATAACAGAGCCTTTTATCAACTCTAAATCACTCCTCTTAGACCTTACAGCCTTTTGACGTTACGGTTCACCGTAACAACGCATTGAGAATGCCAAGTGCGACCTTGGCGAAACGTCTGCAGGATTCAAAGATAAATCAATATAACGAACGGATGTATTCCCGGATAAATATTTCTTCACATTGTTCAATCCGTGAAAGCCTACGACTAGACATATATATATATATATATATATATATATATATATATATATATATATATATACATTCAAGATGGCAGCGAATCTGGTTATAACGGAAGCAAATGTTAACTGCTTTTACGTAAAATTCTAGATTCCACTTGCCCTCTGCGTACTCGACACCATTTACGCGGAGACATATATATATGTTCCCGCGTATATTTATAACGGTACCTTGGCCCCCAAATCAAAATCTATCTACATCATGAACTCCCAAATATGTCATGTACTTCACGAGCATAAAGACACCTTCTCCCCATGTGGGGATCATTTTTTCCGTCGCCACTACCAGCCCATTTGCTGCAACTACTCTCTTATAAACTGCAGGACTTGATCCACTCGCTCCTTTAGTTGATCTTTGATGGAGAACCTAGATCTTTATATGATTCTTATCTTTTTCTGATTTAGAGAACTCCCCAAAGCATGGATTACGCACGCAGTCATTTCACGATACAAATAGGCCGCTCTGGGAGAAAAGAAAAACCTCAAAAGAAGTGTGGACAATCACATCAGCTTCAAGCTCACGAATATGCCCAAGAAAGCTGCGAAACCATACCGCTTAGCAAAAAACGCAAAACTTAGCCGTTTCCACCGAATACAAAAAAAAAGCAATAATACGCCAAGAACACTGCCTTAGCATGAGGACCTAACCTGATCTCAGGGGGTGATAGAAAGGAAACTATAGAAATATTCTCATATAACCTGGGTTCGCGCAAAGGTATGTAAACATTCAACACCTCCTCAACATTGTACAGTTAAATACGAGTTAGTTTTGCGTATTTCGTGTTTACTAAATACTTGTTATTTTCTAAGTTCGGGAACGAATCTATGAGAATTAAACTATTGTTCGTTTAATCTTATGAAACTATAAATAATGTCTGCTGTCTTAACTATTTTTTTAAATTTTACGAAAAAATACATGTGTTAAATTTACCTGCAAATAAGTATCCACTTTATGTGTGCCATATGTTGGGACTGTAATAAATTGCTGACCTGGATAAATAACTCCCGGAATTATTCCCCTGTTTTTCACAAATCCATGACCAATATATGTTAATCTGTTATTTGCATCTCTTCCACCAGGTACGGCATCTACTGGGATATCACCAGTATATTCTCGCCAATAATAGTTGGCAGTTACATTAGCTGAAACAATATTTTATTTCTAGATTTCTTGGTTTTTATAGAAAAAAAATCTTCAATTGTGGGAGAAATTACCAATTATAGTTTTTATTAAAAAAATAAAATAATAGTGAGAATAACATTATTATTATCATTCCAATATGAATATGAGGATCCGCTTTCTCCTTTAAAATCTTCTTATGTGTACAAAAACAAATCAAGAATTCCTGTAGCACGAAATACTGCATTGTAAAAAACAGGTGTCCTTTATATTTCCATTGCTTCGTTAGATTCTGTATGATTTTTGCACTCCGATTCCTATCTTAATATATCTGTATATTCAGAAAAAAAATGCTGAATGCTGCGAACGATAGACATTGTAAAATTTTCAGCAGAATATTCTGAAAGGGTTGGGCTAGTAGCCAAATTGTCAAATAAACATATTTTTATAACATTCATTTTACGCCGCCAAAAAAAGTTGCGAATACTAAAGAAAAATCAACTGAATATAAAAAAGAAGAAAAACAACGGTAGTCCCGAAAACTCGATTAATGTAAAAAACTGAGTTCAACATGATTCCCGAATCGATTGTCCTATGACACGAGCAGTCTATAGTTGGCGTGAATTAAATCATCAGTGTTAAGCTATCAGTGGTAGTATTAGCCACTTTATTTTGTAACTAGCCGTTACCCGCGGTTTCACCCGCGTACGGAATGTTCAAGCTTTCGCAAGAAGACATAACTTATGTAACATATGGATTATCCTATATAAAAAATTTCTAACTTGTTTAAACCACCCTACTTAATTGTAAATCCACCAATCCCGAATACATTTCACCCAAACTGAAAGTACTTATGCGCGACCCTATATAACAATTTTATTCGACATTTTTTTAATCATCTTGAATAACTGTGACCCTACTTCACCCTATATTGCAACCATTCTGTATATGCTGTTGTTTATTTGTCACCCAATATAAATTTTTGAACACTTGACTAACTCTTCTCTACCCTATATTTCAGCTATACAACTGCTTATGCTATACGCTTTACAACAATTATGTCTGATGTTTTTTGAACTACCTTTTAAAGTTCAATTTCTCTTTACCCTATATTTAAATCACCCTTTAAATGCAGCTTTTTCTAACATTATGTTAAACAGGCTCTAATGCTATAATCTTGCTTCTCCCCATATTTCAGATATTCCATATAGTAGAATACAACTGTTCAAGGTCTACCTTTATAAAACAATTATTTTTAACTTTTTTACATCCACCCTGATGGAAATACCGATGGAACCCTTGGTGTGTCAGAATTTTAAAAACCCAGTTTTGCCCCCTAACACCAAACTTTTATTTAAACACTCACCCAAACTGCAACTGCTTCTTGGTCACCCTATATAACAATTTTGTTCAACATTTTTTTAACCGCTTTGTATAACTAAGTCTACTTCCATCCTGTATAACTGCTGCCAATTTGTCAAACATTACACAACTTATTTTTGAACCACCCTGTATAACCATAATTTTACTCTACAAAATGTTTCAACCACCCTGTTGTACATCTGCTTAGGGGCCCCCAAACATAATATTTTTTTATATATGCAACTGCTTATGGACTACGCTATATAACTATTTTTGAACCACCCTTGAAATTATAATTTGTCTCAACCCTGTATTTCAACCACCCCTTATATGCAGCTTTTTCTAACATTGTTTTAATCACACTGTATGAACTATATTTTTACTTCGATTCATATTTCAGATATTACATATATGCAACAGCTCATGTTCTATCCAACAAAAAGAATATCCAACCTGTTTAACTACAATTCTACCCCACCCGCTATTTCAACAACCTTGTATATGCAACAACTTATCGGCAACCCAATACAACATTTTTTGTACCACCCTGTATAACCATAAATCCATCAATGCCCAATATATTTCACCAAAACCTCTATTGTTTATTGAGCGCAGTACATAACAATTTTTTTCAGCGTGTTTTTGGATCACCTGAAATGTATTACAACCACCCTGTATACGTTACTGCATATTGATTAACCAATATAACATTTTTTAAATAATTAACCGTAACACTTCTCCACCCTATATTTCAATTATCTTATCTTTGCAACTTATGAACTACGCTATTTCACAATTTTTCCTCATATTTTTTCAACGACATTATAAAGTATAATTTCTCTCCATACTTCATCTAAACAACCATTTATTTACAAGTTTTTATAACCTTGTTAGAATCACACTGTATAACTATAACTTTACTACAAGTACTCCATGTATGCAACATATATATAACAAAAATTTTCTAGCATTTTTAACCACCCTGTATAATTATAATTCAACACCACCCTATATTTCAACAACCTTTTATATGCAACTACTTATTTGCCACCCTATATCCTTAGAATCCTATCCCACCCTATATTTGAACTATCCGGTAAATTGAACAGCTTGTGGATCATAACACTACTTATTTTTAAACCCACTTGTATAGCTGTAATTATACTCCACGACATATATTTCACCCATCCTATATATGCAACTCCTTGTGGATATAAAACAAGTTGTTAACCACAACATAAACTATAATTCCACCCATCTTATATTTCAAACACCCTGTATAAACAACTGCTTCTAACATTTCTTCAACCCATTTCATAACTATAATATCTGATGAACATAATTCAAAGATCCTAACTGCTTACATAACACATTTTTTTCTAAGATTTTTCATCCAAACTATAAATATTCTACCCCTTTTCAACCACTTGGTATATGGAACTGTTTATGGCCCACTCAATATAACTTTTTTATACGACCCCGTATAACTTATTCCACTCTCTCTTATTTCCACCACATTGTATATATGCAGCTGCTCATAGGACACCAAATATATTTTTTAATATTTTTTAAATCCATGTTATTCTACTTCGCTCTAAGTTTCCTATTTACAGAACACCCTGTAAAATTACGCTCGTTATATAAGTTGATTTTTGTTAAATTGAAACATGATGTCATATTCCGAATTTTGAATAAAATCTAAGCTGATGCCAGAATATTATATTTTGTGCGTCCGGTGGAACCAATTGAGTAACTGAATTACCCAACATGGTAGAAGTTTGTTCGCTATATCTACCGTTTCTGTCAATTTAGCGAGATAAAATGTCTACCAGATTTTAAGTCAAACTATAGGCTTTGCAAAAAAAAGATTTAGCAAAATCAGTTCAGCAGTTCTTACGTGATGCCCGAACAAACAAACAAACAAACAAACAGACAAACTTACAATTTTATAATAGTATAGAACAAGTTTTTTCGGCAGCAGATATGGCAAAAGTAACGTTACCAGATGGTGCAAGAGTTATGGGCCGACCCCGCAAAAACATGGAGTACTAATCTATACTATTATTAAATTGTAAATTTGTCTGTTTGTTTGTTTTTTTGTTTGTTTGTTTGTTCGGACATCAACTACTGAACTAATTTTATACAGGATGGTTCAAAAATAAGTTATAATGTTTGTATATAAGAGATGGTTTTAATGTAGATGGAAGTAAAATTATAGTTATACAAGGCGGTTCAAAAAAATATTAAAATTGTTATATAGGGTGGCCAAAAAGCAGTTGCAGGTTAGGTGAGTGTTTAAATAAAGGTTTGGTGTTAGGGTGCCAAACTGTGTTTTTACATTTGTGACACACCAAGGGTTCCACAGGCATTTCCATTGGGGTGGATCGAAAAGTTTTAAAAAATTGTTATATAGGGCATGAACAGTGTCATTCTACTATATGAAATACCTGAAACATGGGGCGAAGCAAGATTATAGTTTTAGAGTGATTAACATAATGTTAGAAAAAGTTGCCTATAAAGGGTGATTAAAATATAGTGTGGAGAGAAATTGTACTTTACAAGGTGGCTCAAAAAAATATCAGAAATAATTGTTATATAGCGTAGACCATAAGCAGCTGCATGGCTGAAATAAAGGGTGGAATAGAGTTATAAGCAGGTATTAAAAAAAGTTATATTGGGTGACAAATAAACAGCAGCATATAAAGGATGGTTGCACGACATGCTGAAGTAGAGTTAGTCATAAAAGGTTATTTAAAAAAATTTCTAATGAAATTGTTAAATAGGGTGGCTTATAAGCAGTTGCAGTATGGGTGAAATATATTTGGGATTGGTGGATTTATAGATAAATAGGTAGGGTGTTTCAAAAAATTTGGAAAAATTGTTATATGGGATAACCCATATGTTTCATAAGATATTTCTTTGTGCAAAGATTTGTACATTCCGTACGCCGGTGAAACCGCGGGTAACGGCTAGTATAATACAAAGAGATAAATCAATGAAGGAACACCGCCTAAAGAAAAAGAAAGAAGATTTGTCACAATGAACTTTAAATTTGAGGCTCTTGAATTTTCTAAAATATTTACTTAATTTTCTTATTTGCTCCACTCTCTAAAATTAAAATTACGATTTTTGCTTTACTTTTTCTATGAAGTTTGAGTGTAGGCCTTATACGTATAATTTGTCCCTTAAATTATAAAAAAATTGGTTTACTTTTCCTCTAAACTTTTTTCCAAATGAGTCGAATTTGTATATTTTTATTAATATTTTATAAATAGATTATTTGGAAACTGCAAAAACAATATGAACTTGTATTTCCCATAACAACACATTTCATTTGATTATTACACGGTGCGCTTAAAAAACATCATTTAATTTTATATTTTGTCCTCCAAAACTAAGTTCACGTTTTATTTTTTTGTTGTTGTTTATCTAATAATTTTAATTAACCATCCCCCATATTAATAATAGTTATTTTTCGTTATTTTTCATATTTTCATGTAAACTTGGTAAGGCCCAGTAAATAAGGTCCATAGTTTTTCAAATTTTAGGCTCAATTGGATCGTAGTTCCCGACCAGTAACTTCCCTCTGACCCATCAGGGCAGACTACGCTCCCACCTGTTGGCATAAATATCAGCTCTCCATCTGTTATTAATTGGAAGCCAGGACAGTTAAATACTCATTTTTGCATTCAGTAAATGTCTTGCCGCATTGTGAAAATGTTAAAATTTCCATTGCACATGGCAAAATAATCATCCCTCTAGTTTAACGAAAGTCAAAAATGGTTACGCAATAACAACAATATTAAATTACAATTGAATATGTTACTTCAGATTTTTCGAAGTGAATAATTCAGAGGCTAAGGAAGAACTGACACATCAAAAATTAACAAGAGTCACATGAATGATGAATAGAAGTAATAATTAACTAATAACAACAATCGCAATTTCCACAATTTACGTTTTTAAAAACTATCCGGCTCGTTTCGACTAATGTCTTTGTCAAGGGACTAGACTCTAGTGTCTCTAGTTTTTCTAGGACTTCTTGGATACTGTCGCCTATTTATCGCATAATTTACTAGTACCTGGACTTCTCGAAACATCTCATTGTAACAACAGTTACTTTGAACGTCCATTTCCAAAGGCTTTCTGGAAGAATTTCCAATAAGTCTTAAGAACTATTCACAGAAAAAAACGACAAAAAAATCAGCAAAAGAGAAAAAATCGAAGAATGGCAATCGTATCGTATCGTATCGACATTATTGGTATACAAATTAGATAAATTTCATATGTCTTCACAAACATTTACAATGGCTATTTTTTTAAAGATCCTACTTTCAATCTAATGAAATGGAGGACTAGGCTCGATGAATTTGATTATAATATTATCTAAAAAATTCATAAGTTAAAAAGGAGTTGCTCCATGCCGAATTGAATTAAATGCTAAAGAATGAATCAATCAATTATCAACATAAAAGAATCCACTAAAATTGAAGTCAACTACAATTCATCCGACACAGGTAAACCTAAAATTACTCAAGGAAAAAAAGCTCTGTAAATCAATGTACTGCAGAACAATAGCCGATACTCATATCAGCAGTAAATTATCATTGGAGATCAATCAAAATAACAAATATATTTTGCAATAAACTAAGTATAACTTTAAATATCGAGATGTACAATAATTACCTCTTGATTATTTTTATGTGTTATTGGGAAATAACACCACAATCGAAACAAAAATCTTTATATTCAAGGAAAAAACAATTGTTTCCAGGTGTATTCTGCTCTCGTTCTCAATGGCTTTAAACATGCATTGAAAATATACAATGCAAAATGAAAGTTTGATATATGAAATTTAAGTTGACATAAGAAAAAAAATAGAAGACAATATTACCTCTGTTTTGCAAACCCAGAAATTTAAGAACTACTTTCATTGGCTTAACGAGACCTCATTTGGACCCCCTTAAAATATTAAGAGACTTAAGAAAGAATTATTAGCTGAAAAAAAATGGAAAAACTAGAAAGAGTCATTACAAACTACCAGAAAAATTCAATCTTGGAAAAATTGACGAAACACTATCAGGAGGCAATCAAACTTATTACTGGCCACTTATGAAATAATCAACACAAACTTTTATCAATGAATTTGAACTTTGCCAAAAAAGTAAAGACAACCGAAACTCGGTTTGAATATAGCTTAATATTACACCAACAGCTACAAAATCATTTTGAAAATTTTTATTTTTTTAAAGTATGCTCAGGCATATCCTCTTATAGCATAAATGGAGCTGAAATAGCCCATAATCTTTTAATATATGGATCTCATCAGGGTAATCCAAAATTATTTACTATGACAACGAAACCAAATCAAACAATTGAGTCATTTCAGAGGTATTGAAACTTCATAAATCATTCCTAATCGAACGACACTAAAATATATAGAAAGCATATGCTAGCCCAAGTTAATCGGCGTTTGCGGTTCTCAAAATAAAATTTTACTTAGAAATCTTCACGATAACCCCAGCATTATCCTGCTATGACTAGGCTTAGCAAAAGTAACATAATATTTCACATTCTCGGATCCATGATTACGATGTGAATTTAATTGCTACCGAGACCAACAAACTTCATGACATTGAAACTAGTTTCTAACATAAAAAGAGTACTTCCAATTTGCTCAAAATTAGAATATTCATTTAGCAAATTAGGTTGTCGATCTTAAATTGAATATTCACTAATATCTGCAAAGTTAAATACAATATATCCTGATATAATTAACACAAACTTCTAGTAGGTACTCCTTCATACTGTTTCCATTCATTATAAATAATTTAAGAGAATAATTACAAAAAATAAATGTATCCTTTAAAATAAATTGCATTACCAATTTAATGACGTATCCTGCTTTCAACCGAAGCTACAAGAATTTATTTGCAACAAACTTGAACATATAGTCCAGCCACCAACGGTAAAAATAGCGTCTTACCTCGCAATTTTGTCGAACAATATGGATTTGTATGGAATAATGGAATTAAGCTTGTCTTACCGTCGTCATCAAAGTTATGTATGTACGATGTGTGCTCTCTGGGTGAAAACTACCCCTTTTCATAAAAATGAAGAAATATACATTTCATGAGCTAATTATTGCTTGAATAAATAAAATAATTATTAAATACTTTGCGTTACATATTCCTATATCTGTTGGAATGCTAATTATATATTTTTTTCAACAAATCAATCCTTAAAAATCTACCCTTACAACTAATTTCATAGAAAAAATCATTTTTAATAGCTCAAAAGATCTTTATAGTGCATTTTTAGTGAATATAATATTTTTATGGGTTATTAAGTGGTAGTACAAAGTTTCATCCCTCAAAAACCACCCCCTTATTTCATAAAAATTGTCAAAATTGTACAAAAATAAGTTTTATATACAAAAACATTATTTCAAACGGTAAAAAGAAATCATGAACATGTTCTCAAGTGTACGTTATTATGTTTTTTAAAATTATCCCTTAAAAGCCACTCCCCCATTGCATAAAAACTGCGAAAATTGGTCAAAAAAGTTTTTTATACGTTAAAATTGCTTCAAAAAACTAAAGAAAATATGAGAATATGTTTTCAAATATTTTGTATAACTGTAATCATTAATAGTCAGGCCATTTATTTAAATAATTTGGTCCAGTGGGAGTTGAACTCGCATACTAAGGGTTCCGTACCACCTGCAAGATTATAATATTCCGGTTTCAGACAAGCAGGGAATGAGTGCATTTTCTTATATTTACCCTAATATATTTTTTAAATGTATAAAAAATATACACTTTTATTTTCCATATCTGACCTTTTATTTTATCTGCTATATGATTCGCTTAATTTTTATAAAAAATTAACATTTTTATTTTAGTAATAAACTTCCAGGGAAGCCTTTTATAATCTACTGTCTGAATTTTAGGCTCTGCATATTGGAAAATAAAGTGGAAAATAGGTCAAGTTTTAAATAATAAATGATTAAATCTTTTAGACAAATTATTTAAAAATACTTACAAATAAAGTATATTTTTCAAAATTTTAGATAGTGTAATTTCTAAAGTGGGAATTAAGTCGATGTTTAATATTATAGTTAATCACTTTTAAACAAATTATTTAAAAATATGATATATTTGTAATTCACATAATGAGCCTTTGATTTGATATATTACATGATGCGTTTGAAAATTTAATTTTTATCTTCTATTTAATTCTATAATTTGTCTCCAAAATTAATATTGAGGTTTTCTACATTTTTTTCTTATAAATTTTAAGTGAGCCCCAATACCCCTAATTATTTTCAAAATTTTAGATAGTATGGTTTCGGAAATAAAGCGGGAAATGAGATTATTTTATATTTTTTTGTTAATATCTTTTAAACAATTAATTTAAAAAAAAATGAAAAATATATATTTGTATTCCTCATTTAATGTATTGCATGATGTGTAAAAAAATATTATTTTATTTTTCGTTTAATTCCATAATTTGGCCCCCAAAATTAATATTAGGGATTTCTTCGTATTTTTTCTGTAAACAGGTCTTATAGTTTGGAAAATAAAGGGGGGAATGGGTATTTTATATATATATATATATATATATATATATATATATATATATATATATATTTTTGTTAATATATTCTAAAATATTCATTTTAAAAATATGAAAAAAATATATTTGTATTCGTCACAATGAGCCTTTTATTATAGTTTCCATTTAATGCTGTAATTTGCCCCCTAAAATTAATATTAAGGGTTTCTCCTTACTTTTTCCAGTAAAGTTCAGGTGAGGTCCTATATCCCTAATTTTTTTTAATTTTTACGTCTTATAGTTCGGAGATAAGGTGGGGGAATGGGTCTTTTTTATATTATTGTTAATATTTTTTAAATAATTTATTTTAAAAATATGAAAAAAATATGTTTGTATTTGTCATAATGAGCCCTTTGATTTGATATATTACGTTATGCGTTAGAAACAATTCTAATAGTATATTTTTCATTTAATTCTTTAATTTGCCCCCCAAAATTAATAGTAGAGGATTCTTCTTATTTTTCCGGTAAAATTCAGGTGAGACCCTATACCTGTAATTTTTTTCAAAATTTTAGTTCTTATAGTTTCGGAGATAAGGGGGAGAACGGTCGATTTCTTTAGTTTTGCCCCCCAGAAGTAATCCTAAAATCAAAATTTCTTCATTTACGATATGTACTCCTGATCGCGTCATCAAACTATACACTGATACCAAATTTCAACCTTTTCCGTCCAGCAGTTTAGGAGAAAGGAGTGATATTATAAGGGTATCCGTATATTGTATATATAAAGGTCACAAGTGATTTGCAAAATTACAAAATGTTGTGTATTCTTTAATGTAAATTTTTATTTTTAAGAAAGTAAGTTATAACAATAAAATTTAAATTGTAATGTATGAAATTACATTATTTCGTCAGTATTATAACATATCATTATACATATATTAAATCGCACATATTGTCAGATTCACTGCCACTATTCTCCCCCTGATCTAAAATTGGTGGAAAATTGTGGCAGTTATCTCCGTTACACGTCCAACAAGAAGCGTTGCAGTACAACCGATATAACTGTAAAACAATTAATAATTGAAACTTAAAAATTATAAAAAAGAAATACTATATCGTAAAAGTAAAATTACAAAATGTAAAAATATCATTAAATAGTTTTTAGTAAAAAAATTAATAAATCAGAATATAAACTTAGTCTCTTATATTATTCCATTATCTTTCTTGAAAACTCGGATTATAATTGAAGTAATCTCGATTCCAATAATAATTTTCTATGTTTATATCAAATTCAAAAGTTAACATAAATCAGGTAATAAGTTCTCAATTCATACTAAAAATGAAAATTATTGTTGTAATTATACTTAAAAATTATTAAGAGTATTTACAAACTTATTGACATTTTTTAGTTCGATAATTAATGCACATTTCACTTATTTTTGAGGAAAAAATAGCTAAAAGTAGCACCACGTGTTCACTGGTTTGATTTTGGACATATACTGGATACTGCATACGTGTAAAGCAGACTAGCACAGTAGCGAGCACAGAAACTTTCTCACATTTATGTGTGCACATATATACACGTATATATATGTTCTTAGGTAACACGTACATGTGACTATGCGTTTGCGTATACTTATAATATATGAGGACGAACTTATTCCTATATATAAATGTTTCTGAATGCTTTAAAATACTTATAAAGCATTGATATCCGAAAATTACTACAAAAAAAAACAATTCGTTTATTGACTATAACTCATTTTAAAGGTAATTTTGAGAGCTACAAGTCATTTTCACTTTTTGTAACCTCTTTATTTTTGAGATTTATGTGTTGAAAGGGCTAGGGATAGGGGGTTTAAACACGTACATTAGAACTTATAATGACTATATCTGAGTTAGCATTCATCGTAAAAAAATGAATATTTTCTGAAAAAGAACTTTATTTTTTTATTCTTATTTTTTGGCATAAAATCGATAATTTTGCAATTATTAATAAAAAATATATATTTTTCGAGAATTTCAAAAATAATAATAATAAGATAATCGTATGTAATTTTAAAATTATGAAATCAAAACCAGGCAAACTTCTTGAACACATTGTTGGAGTTGCAGTAACGAAAATTTTATTATGACGGAAAATCTGTTGATCCAAGATCTGATTTTTCCTTCAAAAAATAAAGATTATCACATTATTTTCAATATAACTCTGTCATTTTTAGTGCTAAAGACTTTTTTTCAAGCTCTTTAATAATGTTTCTAACATTTTCTTCAAAAAATTTATCGTTTTTCCGCTATTTAGCCTTGAAAAGTCTTTAAGTTTTTAACTGCGAATCTAATTTGCTTAAGGAGGCATATCTCGGTAAATATTGCATCTATAAAAATTTTAAACAAAGCAGAATCTTCTCTAATATATAAACTTTAATTTTGTTCTGAATGATTTTATTCTCAAAATGCATAGTTTTCCAGTTATTATTTAGAAAAGGTTCAAAAACATGCATCTTTTTGTCGAAATATCAGCAAATTCAACCGTCAATAATTAAAAAAGTATTGACTTGACAAAAAATATGCATAAAATATATTGCTACCAAAAACCGGTTGGTGACTTAACTAATATAAATATTGCAGAATAAAATTCTTGTGAAATTTAATAATTGAATATCAGGAATAGTTATAGTTGCCACCAGATTCCAATTACTATATTTCAGAGTACCTTGAAGAAATTAGAAAACAACTAGCAATGCATGACAATCTTGCCCCAAAAAAACCCTTGACTTTCGGATGTAATCTGCGGAACTAATGAAACTCAAAGGGGAGGAACCTCACAGATCTAAAAGTTACCTGTAAAATGTCCACCCAGAGTTACAATCAACCAATCATGTTCAAAGAATTCTAGATGGACGCTAGTTTCAGATGGAATACATTGAACTTGAGCTCTAGATGATCAGATGCAAAACCAAGGAGTTCTGCAGTACAACTTCTCTCATTCAAGTATAATAATGAACTATAGTGACATATGACGTACTTGTGGTCATACTTGGATATTTGAGCTACAAGAAAACAGACCAAGGACCAGAGTTAGTGAAGCACGACTTATAGAAGAATTATAAATCAGTCATGTTCGCCTTCCTCAGTGTAAACATCGGAAGTCGGATGCAACTTGAGGAGCCAGTCAGCATCGAAATGTCGAAAAGTACAGATTTTTCAGATATTTATATTTGAATGTATATATTTTAATGTTTTTGAAAAGTGCTTAACCTCGAATGAATTGGTTTTATAAAATCGATTGTGAGTTAGTGATACATTATTTATGTGAATTTCTGTATATCTGGTTATATGAAACTTTATATCTAGTTGCAGGAAACTGGCACAATACAATATTTCCAAGTTTTTAATTTATTAACTATAATTAATATAAATTTTATAATGCTTGCATTTCTGTCATATATTTAGATCATTTTATATTATGATTTATAGACAATAACAAAAATGTTAGCTAAAATAATTTTAAAGATGACTTAAAAACAACAAACACTTTTTATTTCTTTAAATTTGACATATGTTTCGCCAAGTCTGACTTTATCCGAAATTGGAAATACAATGAATGCTAAATTTATATTTATTACAAAGAAACTACAGGTAAGGTAATAAAATAATTAAAAGGTTTTAATTCTGGGGAATTTCAGAGGAAGTGGGCTGGGTGTAGGTCAGTTAGTTTATTTGTGAAACATTGTTGGCAGTAAATGTTAATAATATAATATATGTTAACAAACTGTACTGGGATCGAACGATACTGACCGATCGGACTGTTGCTAGCGAATAGACCAGTAGATAAAATATCTAGGAAAACAACCTTAATTGACATAGCAATCCCTAACAACAATAACTTAAATATTAAGCAGGCTGAAAAAATAGCCAAATACAGAGATTTGGAATTTCAAATAAAGGCACAGTGGGACATGAACAACACCCGAACTGTACCAATTGTTGTGTCAACACAGAAGTTCTACTAAATAATTTAAAACACCTCGGTCTGGACGAACATCTTTACCAACTAATGCAAAAAGCCGTTCTGTTAGGAACAGCCCTGACGGTCAGAAAATTCATGGAAAGCTGCCACGACTCCAGCCACGGGCCTTATAACTTGGCAAGGGCTCCCACAGAGCTAAAACCTTTTGATATCTAGGATATCTGGGGTTAGTGAATTGCCCCCTAAAGGCAAGTTAAGCGTGCCTTAGAGGGAGTGTGCTGCCATACACTGTATGGTCAAGTCGGGATAATATATTACTTAGAAATGGCTTTTAAGAATAAGTAATAGAGATGAATTGGTATCAGTTTGGTCGTTTAATAGATTCAGAGAATTTTTTTTTTAATTAATTTGTTTGTGATTCAAGAAGATACAATTTTTTACTTTTGTTTTGTAAATGTAAAATTTCTGAATGTATTTTGAGTGGTCCGCAATTGTAGATTTATTTTGTTGTTGATTTTCAAAAGCTCTAGTGTGTTCACGCCATCTTGAATTGAAAGATCTTCCAGTGTGACCAATATAGAAATTGGGGCAACTCCTATAGACACAGGAGTTAGAATTTTTGTCAATCTTGTCTTTGTTGTTTTTTATAAGTCTAGATAAATTGTTGTTTGTTGTGAAGGCTGTATATATGTTCCAGTTCTGTAAAAATTGGGAGATTTTTTGTGAGGGGGTTCCATTGAATGTGAGAGTATGGTATAATTTAGGTATATGATTGGGCTCAGTGGGATAGACTTCTTTAATAGCAATTTTGTTTAATTTTCTGTTTAATAAGTTGTCAATAAGTTGAGCGGTGTAACCATTGTTGACTGTCATGAGTTTGATTCTATGACTATTTAGAAACGATCTCAGTAACAAAATCCTGTATTGGTACCTACCGATACATTGAATGATATTGCGTATTTTACGGGTACACATCGACAATTACAGTTACTACACAAATACTTAAACCAAATACACCCCAACATAAAATTCACACTTGAAACAGAAACAGATAACACACCAAATTTTCTAGGCCTAACAATTAAAAGCAAGACACCAAACAAACATTCTCCATATATCATAAACCATGACACTCTGACCTGACCATCCACAATAGTTCACACCATCCCATACAACATAAACATGCTGCATATCACCGTATGTTACACAGACTCGTGACAATACCACTCAAAAAAACCGACTATGATACGGAACTTGAAAGAATCAAACGCATGGCAGTCAACAATGGTTACACCACTCAACTTATTGAGAACTTATTAAACAGAAAATTAAAGAAAATTCCTATTAAAGAAGTCTATCCCACGGACCCCAATCCCATACCTAAATTATACCATACTCTCACATTCAATGGAAACCACTCACAAAAATCTCCCAATTTTTACAGAACAGGAACATAATATACAGCCTTCACAACAAACAACAATTTATCGAGACATATAAAAAACAACAAAGGCAAAACTGACAAAAATTCTAACTCGCATGTCTATAAGTTGAACTATGGGAGTTGCCCCAATTTCTATATTGGTCACACTGGAAGATCTTTCAATTCAAGATGGCGTGAACACACTAGAGCTTTTGAAAATCAACAAAAAAATAAATCTACATTTGCGGACCACTTATTAAAAGAAAACCATATACATAAAAATACATTCGAAATTTTACATTTACAAAACAACAGTAAAAAATTATAGCTTCTTGAATCATTCGAAATTAATAAAAACAAAAATTCTCGGAATCTATTAAACGACAAAACCGATACCAATTTATCTCCATTACTTAATCTTAAAATCCATTTCTAAATAATATATTATATTATTAACATCTATTGCCAACAATGTTTCACAAATATATAATCTAACTGACCTACACCCTACACCGAGCCCACTTCCTCCGAAATTCCCCAGAATTAAAACCTTTTAATTATGTTATTACCTTACCTGTAGTTTCTTTGTAAGAAATATAAATTTAGCAATAATTGTATTTCCAATTTCTGATGAAGCCAGAGTTGACCAAACATATATCAAATTTAAAGAATAAAAGGTAAGTGATCTTAAAAATGAATTTTCATCAAGTGAAGACTAAACTAAATCAATTTAAAATAATTTTGTTTTAAAAAATACACAAGATTTTTACCTAATACAAAATAAATGTTACTGAGCAGCAGTAAATATGTCACTGTATCTAACATCATCATTCTTCACAATACTACAAGCAAAGTTATTGATATTAATTAATAATAAAGATTATAATATAACCTATTGACCTTTGTATTTATCGGTATTAGTATATAGGAATTCCCGACAATTTGATAAATACTTTCATCGAGTTCGTAAATATTCAACAACAATTAGGCAAAGATAGCTTTAAATTAAATGTTTTTAAGGAAGAACAGGAAATAGAGTATTCAAGGTCACTTCTAATTTTTGATATCAAGAAAATAAGTAGAACTCATATATCATTTAATAATTTTGGCCTGACAATTTTTTCAATAACAAAATTATGATATTTTATGGCGAAAAGAACTGCCACATCTATGAGTCTCAGGAATTAAAGTATTAAAAAATATTAAATTCAGTTATATGTGCTAAATATATAAATAATTATTCGAGATTTCAATTACTTGAGTAAAGCGCAACTAATGAGTATTCTCAATAAGAAACAATTTTCTTGTGTTCAATAGATTCGAAAATCGAAAAGTTAGTAATTCAAAAAAATCAGGTAACAATAAAAAATAGATGTACCGTCGAAACGAAGAGAAGTAAAATAACTACCTAGAGGCCCAAAGACTAAAGGTTATTTATTACATAAAAACATTTTATGTTAACGTTCTTTATTGCACTTAACTCAAAGTGCGGATACTAAACCAATATTTTAAAGAGTTTCCTACATAAAGCATTTATTTGTCTAGACGTATGCATGAGTTAATATATTTGTTCTTCAAACACGGCCTCTGTGCAAATGAAAAGGTGAAAATGGAGCAGGCATCCTGTTTGTTATCACTCTACAAAAAAATAAATGGCTTTAGGAACAATAATAGGTTATTGTTGCAATTATAGTGTGATGTTTCCATTACCAACAACTGAAATAAATTTCTTTCTTAGAATTTAGAAGGTAAACACTGAGTTCGATCTGAGAATTTGTAGAAATTACAGGTAGACATTTTATGCAAAATTAATTCAAATAAAAGCATCTAAAGTTGATTTACGCAATGATTCAGTTTTTTCAGGTAACAAAGACGCAGGAGATGGCCATCTCTCATTGGGAAGATGCTTTCTTCTTCTGCACAAAAATTTTTTTTTTCGGAATGAATAACTAATTTTGTTTAAAACTTTTAATTTCCTAGGATACTTTCAAAAGTTTTGCGTAATATACATTTTTTAGGTCGTATTTTTGTACTATATTTCCTTAAATCCAATGAGTCTTGAACAGATTGTTCCTACTTTTGTGAAATAAAGTGTTTGTAAGGTTCTATTGAATGATTTAATACACAGTTTGGTGAGATTTCTCTCGGGATAAATAATCATAATCCTAATGTTACTTTGGGGAGGGGGGAATTATAAAATGAAATGAAAAACTAAAAGAAACTATTTCTTTTCAAGCGTCTCATGTAATAAATCAAATAAGAAGTCTCGTAATGAAAAATATGAATATACATTTTTGGACTGAATAGTTTAAAATATTAACGAAAATAAATAGAGCCTAAAATTAAACAAAAATTAAGAATGTATACAATCACCCAAAGTTTTCAAGAAAACTAAGCAATAGTCCTGTTTTGGAAACCAAATTATAAAATTAAATAAAACAAATTCAAGAGCATCTTCTAATTTATCAAATGAAAGTGCTCGTTATGAAAAATAAAAATGTACTTTTTTATTAGAAAAAAAATTAAAATGCGACCCATTTCCCCGTTTTATCACAGAAAATTTACAGGAAAAAAAACTTTAGGTGCAAATTACAAAATTAAAGGACAAAACTTCATCTTTTTCAAGTGCCTGATTGTAAAAGTCTAATATCATTTTATTCTTCGCAGCCCAAACT
The DNA here is from genome assembly GCA_034190945.1 of Octodonta nipae. NCBI lineage: Eukaryota > Metazoa > Arthropoda > Insecta > Coleoptera > Chrysomelidae > Octodonta > Octodonta nipae. The sequence goes on along the minus strand of CM067222.1, from coordinate 51,938,609 downwards.
GTAACCCTTCTAGAAAATAATAATCTTCAATAAAAACTAATTTTGAGAATATACAAATGGGTACTAAAAACCAATTCTATCGCCACACGAGTAAGGATAAAAACTACCAAAAGTTTCTAGCTTGTTCCAGAATAACAAATTATGTAGGTTAGAAAAGCAGGATATAAGTTGAGTAGACAGCGACGTGGTTTACGAAGTGTGAGACTTTATTTACCTTTTAAAAATAAATGTATTGTAATGGAATTTATTGTGAGTTATTTCAGTAATCAAAGACATTTGTTTTTCTGTAAATTTGGTTTATTTGAACTCAGAGTAAAACTAAATGTTCAAAAGGATTACTTTAATCTTTTTATGTGTAACGAAAACTTGAAATTGGAAAATCTTCTAACAGTAGGTAAAAGATGAAAAACAACAAGGTTTTATAAGCACCATGAAAAGTGAACAACAGAATCAAATTGAAATATTACAATTAAAAAGGCAAGATGACTAAAAAAATAAAAAGAACAATTTGAACAACTAACGCAATCACCAAATCAAACTGCAAAAATGTACTTAGCAATATAAACAATCAAGTGGGAAGTGCAATTAAAAACATTGAATAAGAATTGCCAACGAGGGAAATAAAAGAACACTGTAAGTATCAAATGTTCCTTTATCAAACTACGCACGTTTGATGGTATTAATCTTGGCCTATGAACAAGCCGCATTTTCAAGTAATGGCTGCAATTAAGGGTTGAAATAACTAAGAAACGTCTACCTTCCTTGAAATTCCTTAAAGAGGTTCGGCATTTGAATGTCTTCAGTGCATTCCACTGAATCAACAGGGTAACTTTTAAAAGTTGTTATTAGTATTAGATAAGATCTCCCTATTAATATTATAAATATGAATGTAAGTTTGTTCGCTACGCTTTCACGCCAAAACTACTTAACTGAGTATCATGAAACTTTGTACACATATTCTTAGAGGTATTAGAAAGGACATAGTATAATTTTTATTTTAAATAATATATTTTTTATAAAATATTTTGGCAGACATGATTGTTTGTCAAAAACTTTGAAAATCTATCAACTTCAGGGCCAATAAAGTTCAAACCCTAGGTGCTGTATTACTGACGATCAAATTAATATCTTATTGAGTATAGCTTCAGCTGTTTGCAATTTTTCTATATTTAATGTTATTTTGTTCTGTCCTTTGTTTACATTCGCTTTGTTATGTAAACGTCAAGGTATGTTACCCGCTCGGAACATTTTAATGCTATCTTAAAGAAGTATCAGAAAATGGAAAGGGCATCCGGGTCCTGACCGAAGGATCCGGCCTCCGGAAGGGGCTACCGGAGACCAGATGCTCATCAATAATATTGTGGACGTAATTCGATAACAATATTACTGCGTAAATTACTTCGAAGACATCAGAGCTTGGAGCCGGACATGTGACACATGTGCAGCCAGTAAGGGTCGAAGAAGAAGAGTCCTAAAGAGGTAACAAATACATTCTGGACACAATAAATTACGTTATCAATTGACCTGAGAAATATAATATACCCATTCAAAAGGGTAAGGCAACCAAGGTACTAGTGGAACAGCTGTTCAGCAGGTCTGGTGTCTTGTTGCAGTTACATTCGAACCAAAGGGAGAACTTTGAATCCAATGTATTCCAGGAGGTATATACCTGTTGAGCATCAAGAAAAGGAGAATCATAAGCTTGTATCCACAATAGGACTGAATTCTGAAAAAAATCAGCAGAACCTTCGAACAATATCTATTAATGGTCATCAGCAAAAACCAGCGTGATTGGAATGAGCATATTTCCCTATTCCTGTTGGCCTATCGCTCAGCCGTCCATAACTGACTGTGTGGACTTGGCCTTTGACTCACCAGAAAAATCGCCCCATGAAGTTAACAGTTAGCTGACCAACTGAGACAAAACATGCTGACCACACACGAACTATGCTGTACCCAGATGCTGGCAACCAGCGATCGAATGAAGACAATTTGTTGTCAGGATCTAACGGGTAGATTACTGTTTGATTGTACAACCCCCAGAAGAGTAAGGACAATATTTCACCAGCCGAGGGTAGTCTCTGGAACCCAGACCTAAGATGAGGGTTGCGTCGAATCGATTGAGTGTTATTTATTAGTATTTTACATTAAAATGTTCGTTATTGAAAACACAAATATATTTGTTTAAAAGATATCAACGAAAATATACAAAACATCACCCATTGTCCTCTTTATCTCCAAAACAAGTCTCACTTAAAGTTCTGTATTAATTTGGGGGAGATCAATTAGAAAATAATATATGTATATATATATATATATATATATATATATATATATATATATAATTGTATAATTGTAAATAGTAACAGCCGAATGATATATCAATTGCAGTGTAATTAACGGAAAAACGGCTTATAGGACAAATGAAACAAGAGTACTCTTTTCTTCTTTGAGAGCTTTCGTAAATTTGGTTTATTTACTTCGTCAGTCTAAGTTGCAAGTTACATTTGTTGTTAATTGAGTACATTAGTTAAAACTTAAAATACTTACATAAGTTGAGATTAATAAATAAGTTAGCAAATCGTTCAGATTGAAGAATGATGATAAAAAGTTATAATTTTGACATTGAATATCATTATGACAAATGTTATTTGGTATTTAAAATAATCAAAAATAAATTTTCGTAACTAGATTAAGTGAAGACTATTAGAGCAACAAGTACCAACTGCAAGAAAATTATGATGTTTGTTAGATTTGTTATTAATAAATCATTCTTATTTATTTATTTTTTATAAATTTATTTAAAAGAAACAGTATCTGAATTAGAACTGTGTGACTAAGAAGTATGTGTATGTCTTTTTTATCTAATTCTAATAAATTACAGTTTATAACGTTAAAATTTTGTACATCTGTTCTTTTATTTATAGTCTGTATCATTATTAATATGTGCCATTTCAAGAAATTTCGTTCGCAGCTTAAAATCTGTACATTATCAAAATCGGCTATATGACCATTTGATAGCTGTGCTTTGTTGACCCATTGCCTAAAACCAAATTTAAATGCAATTCTGAAATTTAATTTTGATATATAAACCGGTTACTAAAATAATATTTCCCAGTAAATAAACTTTTTGAATTAATATTGTATATATTTGAGCGCCAAATAAATTGTTTTAAATAAATTATAAAATTCAAACACCTTGTATCACTTAAAACAGTTTCAAACTGTTCTCATTTAATCCTCCAAACTGTTCCTCTTGTCCACCAGCTATTGTTTCACATTTGATCTCTCTGAATAATGTCTTAGTTCTCTGCTATATATCAATCTACTTTCAACCTTTGCAACTGCTATTCCTCATAGATGGTTTCTGCACCTTTTTGTGTTAACTGCTTTACTTGATTATATTCAATTGAATTGCTGCTACTATATCTTCAATGATCTATCAACTGTTTTCCATTTACTAGTTATCGCCTTCTAGTGCAATACCATATACTTTATGCACTTGAACTTCTTTATTTGTCTGGGATATGGTGGTTTTATTTTGGTTTACAACCTTTCTTGAAAATTCTGGACTTTAAAAATTTTGACAAGCCTTTGACATTGACTGTCACCTCTTAACCTCGAACAAAGTTTGCTGCTGCACTGCTAAATTTTGAGTCTCCTTCTGGTTTTGTATTTACTCGCTTTTATAGTTTTTTATGTTGACATGAAGCTCTAACTTCTTATCTTCTTTATTCCGCATTTTTGAATTACTATTTTAAAATATAACGTTCCTCTTGTTCATTTTAGTCACCCATCCATTCAATTTTGCTTGATATCTTTTCATCTATCTATCTATACTATTATAAAATTGTAAGTTTATTTGTTTGTTTGTTTGTTTGTTTGTTTGTTTGTTCGGGCATCACGTAAGAACTACTTAACTGATTTTGCTGAATCTTTTTTTGTTGCGAAGCCTATAGTTTGACTTAAAATCTGGTAGACATTTTATCTCTCTAAATTAATAGAAACGGTAGATATAGTGAAAAAACTTCTACCATGTTGGGTAATTCAATTACTCAATTGGTTCCACCGTACGCACAAAATATTAAATACTGGCATCAACTTAGCTTTTATTCAAAATTCGGAATGTGCAAATGTGACATGTTTCGATTTAAAAAAAATCAACATATATCAAGCGTAATTTTACAGGGTTACCTGTATATAGGAAACTTAGAGCGGAGTAGAACTACAAGAATTTAAAAAATCTAAAAAAAGTTATATTAGGTGTCCTATAACGTCCTATACCGTCTTTTTCTGAAGAATACGTTAATTTTATATCTTTCGAAGTCGGCATTTTCTTCACAGATATCTTCCAAGATTTTGTGGTGAAAGTCTTTAAAGATTGTCGGTTTGAAAGAAAACTAGAATGTTTTTATTTTCTCAGTAAGGAAGAGAAATCTCTCGTTCTGGATTCGATGAGAATGTTGTCCATCACCCTAGGATTTGAAAGGTTGAGCGGGTAGCATTCTTCAAACCGAAAGGCATGCGAATGAATTCAAAATGACCGTTCTCTACAGTGAAAGCGGTTTTTTGAATATCCTTCGATTCAGTTTCGATCTGGTGAAAGCCAGAAGCAAGATCTAGTGTAGTAAAGTATTGGCATTTGCCAAGTTGGTCCAGTAAGTCCAATATGTTATCTGGTAAGGGATATTTATCGTCTACTGTGACTACACGCCAGTTTTGTTTGCCTATAGGGATGCGTCTTGTTTTTTTGGGACAACCCACACAGGTGAAGACCAAGGGGAATTTGAAGGGCAAATGATACCTTGTTCTAACATTTTTGAGACTTGGGTTCGAACTTCTTCCTTATGGATAAACCTGGGGGTCCAAGCGATAAGATTTTGTGAATATGGGTTTCGAGTTATTTGTATCAATAGAGTGTTTTATTTCGTTAGTGAAGCTAAGATTGTCTTCTTCTAAATAGAAAATGTCTGAGAAATCGATGCAAAGTTGTTGGATTAATTCTGCCTCTTCTTCGTTGAGAAATAATGTTCGAGTCGAAGTTGTTTGTGAATTGAAATCTGTTAGTCTGTCTATGTTAGAGTTGTTTCCGAAAGAGATTTGTTCGCAGTGGTTAATAGAAAGATTCTGAATGGGTTCTAGAATTGGATTTCTTAAAATGTTATAATTTTTGGGCTAGCATTTGCATTTAAAATAGTAGTGAAAAATTCACCCTTGTCATTCAAAAACATTTGGACTAAAAGCGTTTGGTAATCTTACGTTTCGGTGCCCTAAGCATTACGGTGGTAAAAGTTAGAATGAGCCTCCGTATTTCGTAAATCGCAGGGTTTAAGTTTAAAAATGCGTTTCTGTCCGCGATAAGTCTTCGATACTGATGGTATTTGAAATCGTTTGGTTGTAATTTATCTGTAGTTGTTTGTCGGTTGATAATTTTTTTGTCTCGGATATCCCGGTAACTAATTTCATGAGCGGGATGGTGGATTTGAAATTTGTGACGAGAACTTTCTTATTAAAGTCTATTACACAATTATAATGTTCCAAGAAATCGGATCCTAATAGGCCATCGAATTCGATGTCTAGATCGCATATGTAGACTTTGTGTGGATCTGTTAGATTGAACGGGACTAAAGTGGATTCGTTTATGAGAATTTTGATTAGTGTAAAATACCTTGTATCACGACGTTTTCAGGAGATCGGTTTGGAAATTTTCACAAGTTTTGGGCTTGAAGATTGATAAGCCTGCTCCTGTGTCGATTGGAGAACAATTTGTAAGTGTTAGAAACGACATTGATGTAAAGAGGTTCTTTGAGTTAACAGAAAGTGCGGGGCTTATAGGAAAGGTTTTCCGGGAAGTTGAGTTTGATTGAAGCTGTCGTTGAAATTCATTGTCTCGAATTGGGACTGTCAAAGATTGAGGATTTGAGTGTCCGGTGGTTTGTCTACGGTGAGAGTTCCCGTTTGAATATTTCGCTGAGAATTAGGAATGGTATATCGGAGCAGAATTCTGGGTAAACATTTTCATAATTGTACACGTAATTTTCATAATTGCATTGAACCTGAGAGTAATATCAAAAGGGGATCGTTATATTTTTAGAGTGTTTCAGTATCCAAATGTGAGTATTCATCTTGTTGAGGGTAATCAGAGTCATAGAAAATAGTTGGACTGATCATTTGTGTAATTGGAGTGTTATAAAAGTCAAATGACTGGTTAAAGTGTAACCATGGGCTCTTTGTTGCTGAAATATAGGGTTAGAAGATTTCAGGTGAAAAAGTTTGGATTGACAAATAAGCAGCCGAAAGCTGTTAGGAGTTCTTGATTTGTCCGCTAGTTGAGGGTCGATTTTGTTGAAATTGTTGTCTATTCTGTCAAAGTTGGGTCTCATTGTTTGGTTTGCGGGCTAAGAAAATTGATTAGGTCGAAATTGTTGGAAGTTATTATTGTTAAAATTCGAGTTTGGCTGCTGTTGCCTTTGTATAGTTAAGTTTCATTCGTTAAACGAATGCCCTGTTCGTTTGCAAAACGAGCATTGCTTTATAAATGTTGTAAACAGCGTTTGGTCGTTTTTGGTGTTGTTGATAGCTAACATGTGTCACTTGGTAAACTTTTGACACCCGGTCGAGTAAATTCTAAGTGACACAGTTGTAGAAAATCTCCCGTTTTATTCTAAAAACAGCAGTTATAAGGGTGTCGTAAATAAGGTTGCTAGCACGTATAATTTGCCCTATTTTCGGCTCGAGACCTGTTAAAAGCTGTCAGAGCCATAGAGCAATGAGAAAAATTTGTGCGTGGACTTTTTCAAGTTTTGTAGTTATGTTTGAAAAATGTTTATTGACAGCCGCGTGCATTTTGCACAGCTGCGTGTGTTTGAAGGCGGGCTGCGAAAGTTAATGGGGACTCATTGGGAAATTGCCGCATTCTCTGAAGATCTTGAATTAATGCAGATAAATCGCGTGACAAATCACCAAAGTGTGTTTCAATAAGCGTTTTGATGTCTTCCCAGTTGATGGGTTCCGGGAATTTACAAGTTCGGCGGCCCGCCTCTCAACTTGTTTTCAGCGTTACAAATGTGAAGGATTAATAAGGCTATTTGATTAGCAATGGCAGCCATGTTGTGTGCAGTTTTTGTGCAAGAGCTAATACAAGTGTTAAGGAAAGGTATGGGATTCCGTCGTTGTATTCAGGAATAATCGCAAATTTTATCTCTGAAATTTTGTTATATAGGTAGGTTCTACCGAAATTTGAGGTTGTGGATATCTGAACCTTGTCTAGTTCGTTGCCAAAATTTTATTAGAATACGGTTATTGCACAATATTAGAAATTCAACAACACAAAAATTGTCAATAACAATAGCAGAATGAGAATTCTACTATCAGACTAAAGTATAAAAATGTTACCAAAAAGGGATAATAATAATTTGCATGTGAAAGATATAGGTTAAAACCTTGTTAATATATTGCGAAATATTTTATCGATATATAGTTTAGGAAAATGGTAAATTAGTTAAAAAGGAAATCAAAAATCAATAAATCAGTACAAAAATAAATAATATGCTAAAATAAATTACAGTCTTTGATGATAGAAATTTCGATCAAAAATAAAAAAAATAAAAATAGTGATTAAGTGAAAATTAAACGTGATTCTTACAGTATAAATCTCGGCCTGGAGTGTTCTGCGAGGACCGCACTGGTTAGCCTGGCTTGTTCCTGGTGCTGATTTAGGTAATCGCAGTTGTGTCTCCATAATTTATTTTTTTGTCGAAGGTCGTTGAACTTCGTACACGGGTGAAATCCTAGATCTATACTTTTAAAAACCACCACCATGAGTGTTCATTGCCGTGTTGGAACAATCCTACTGACTGCGCCAATTTTTATATTGCCGCATTACTAACACAATTAACTTAAAAAAAACTTTTTATTTGAATTGCAAAATTAAAAACTTGAACATAACAAATTGAATAAAATATAACTTAATGAATTTAAAACACTTAATGACGCTCGCTATCGCTTTTTCGCATGTGAATTTATAATCTTGGTTTTGCAAGCTAAGCATCAGCAGATTACACGTGCGAGGAAGCCGAGCGTTGTAAATATATATTATATATGGTATATATATATGGAAATAATATGTTTTAAGTTTCCCCTCGCGGGCACTAAATGTATTAGATGCTTTCCCGGAAACCCTAATATAATGTATATATATATATATATATATATAATATTATATATATATATTACAAGAAAGTTTTTATATCGAACGCAGCCAAGCTTCTTTGATTACAAGGAAACACTCTTTTAACTTATTTTAAGACCGATTTGCAGAAGAACATCTATAAAACTTTAGAATATTCTTAAAAAAATTTTGGCAATTCAACTAACAAAATTGTCACGTTGGCATATTTGATTTTAAGACATGTGATTTATATTTTAAAAAGTACGGATAAACTATTTTTTATTCATTGTAACTTACTGATCAATTGATATATTATTTAGGAAACAAATATTCATAGAATGGTAGCAAAAAATTTTTATTTATTCAATCTGAGAACTCTGTATGGGGTATGTTCAGACTGATTATGAGTGGATACATGAATACTTATTCTCCAATTCCAGTAAGTTACAATAAAATATTTAAATTTTGTAAATCTGTCTTTTTATTGATGGTATTAGACTTACCCTTAATGACCATCTCGTTCAAGATTAAAAGCTACGTATAAAATTTTGTTACGTTCAATGGCCAGAACTTGCAGATTTTCAAAAGGCAGGAGAATTCTTATCTTATAATTTACAGTGGGTGGCTAAAGCACATTTTTCCTTTTCAATTTTATGTTCACCCAAGTTGTTCTGGTCATTCGGTGTTTCAAATTTCTTGACGTCTGACCAATATAGGAAGCAGGGCAGTTGCTACAGTCAATAATTTTATATATAACTTATCCAAATTTTAACGCAAATTACTACTATTCCATATATCAAAGAACTAACCCAAAAGTATTAAAATCTTAAAAACGAACTTTTATAAAATTTGCTCATAAATCTGGAATAAAACCGTTTTAATCATCTATTTAGCGACAAAAGATAAATTCCTAATGATCTTAATCTAACGTTATATATAAATCGACTGTAGGCAACTGCCCTGTTTCATATAGTGGTCAGATGTCCAAAATTTGAAAAACCGAAGTGACCTGACAAAATTGTATAAATTGAAAAGGAAAATTGTGCTTTAGCAACCAACTGTTAGAAGTAACCATTCTCCTCCTTTGAAAATTTGCAAGTTCTGGCCATTGAACTAACATTTTATCGTAGCTTCTTGAGATGGTCTTCATTAAGGTAAGTCTAATCCATCAATAAAACAGATTACAAAATTTAATATATTTATTGTAACTTACTGAAATGGAGAATAAGTGGGCTCATATCAGTCTGAACTAATACAAAGTTGTCATTCTTATTTATTATTAAAATTTATTTAAAAGAAAAGTCTTTGCTAGAACTGTGTGACAGGCAATAATACGAATATTTGTATGTTATCTAATTCTAATATATCATTCAGTACCGGATCATAACGTTAAAATTTTGTACATCTGATCCTTCTTTTATTTATAGTCTGTATCATTATTAATATGCCAACGTGCCATTTCAGTTAGAAATTTCGTTCGCAGCTTAAAATCTGTACATTATCAAAATCGGCTATATGACCATTTGATAGCTGTGCTTTGTCAAGACCCATTGCCTAAAACCGAATTTAAATGCAATTCTGAAATTTAATTTTGATATATAAACCGGTTACTAAAATAATATTTCCCAGTAAATAAACTTTTTGAATTAATATTGTATATATTTGAGCGCCAAATAAATTGTTTTGAATAAATTATAAATTCAAACACCTTGCATATTATCACTTAAAACAGTTTCAAACTGTTCTCATTTAATCCTCCTGAAAACTGTTCCTCTTGTCCACCAGCTATTGTTTCACATTTGATCTCTAAGAGCTGAATGGAGAATGTCTTAGTTCTCTGCTATATATCGAGAGGATCTACTTTCAACCTTTGCAACTGCTATTCCTCATAGATGGTTTCTGCACCTTTTTGTGTTAACTGAAGGCTTTACTTGAAGGATTGAAGATATTCAATTGAATTGCTGCTACTATATCTTCAATGATCTAAGAAGAAGAACTGTTTTCCATTTACTAGTTATCGCCTTCTCGAAGTGCAATACGAACATATACTTTATGCACTTGAACTTCTTTATTTGTCTGGGATATCAAGGTAGAGGTTGAGTTATTTTGGTTTACAACCTTTCTTGAAAATTCTGGACTTAAAAATGTATTTGACAAGCCTTTGACATTGACTGTCACCTCTTAACCTCGAACACTTAAGTTTGCTGCTGCACTGCTAAATTTTGAGTCTCCTTCTGGTTTTGTAGGAAGAATTTACTCGCTTTTATAGTTTTTTATGTTGAGAAGACATGAAGCTCTAACTTCTTATCTTCTTTATTCCGCATTTTTGAATTACTATTTTAAAATATAACAGGGTTCCTCTTGAGGTTCATTTTAGTCACCCACGCTCCATTCAATTTTGCGGGTTGATATCTTTTCATCTATCTATCTATAGGGCTATTATAAAATTGTAAGTTTATTTGTTTGTTCCCTGTTTGTTTGTTTGTTGTTTGTTCGGGCATCACGTAAGAACTACTTCCCCCCCGGAACTGATTTTGCTGAATCTTTTTTGTTGCGAAGAAAAAAACCTATAGTTTGACTTAAAATCTGGTAGACATTTTATCGGGGTCTCCGCTAAATTAAAAGCTCCAAACGGTAACAGATATAGTGAAAAAACTTCCCACTAGGCCCCATGTTGGGTAATTCAATTACTCAATTGGTTCCACCGTACTTTTTGGCACAAAATAGTTTGGGTAAATACTGTTTTGCATCAACTTAGCTTTTACGTTTCAAAATTCGGAATGTGCAAATGTACCGACATGTTTCGATTTAAAAAAAATCAACATATATCAAGCGTAATTTTCGACGCAACAGGGTTACCTGTATATAGGAAACTTAGAGCGGAGTAGAATTTTTGCTTTTACAAGAATTTAGGGCAAAAAATCGTTTTAAAAAAAGTTCAGGATATTAGGTGTCCTATAACGTCCTATACCGTCTTTTTCTGAAGAATACGTTAATTTTATATCTTTCGAAGTCGGCATTTTCTTCACAGATATCTTCCAAGATTTTGTGGTGAAAGTCTTTAAGATTGTCGGTTTGAAAGAAAACTAGAATGTTTTTATTTTCTCAGTAAGGAAGAGCATCTCTCGTTCTGGATTCCGATGAGAATGTTGTCCATCACCCTTTGAAAGGTTGAGGTAGCATTCTTCAAACCGAAAGGCATGCGAATGAATTCAAAATGACCGTTCTCTACAGTGAAAGCGGTTTTTTGAATATCCTTCGATTCAGTTTCGATCTGGTGAAAGCCAGAAGCAAGATCTAGTGTAGTAAAGTATTGGCATTTGCCAAGTTGGTCCAGTAAGTCCAATATGTTAGGTAAGGGATATTTATCGTCTACTGTGACTACACGCCAGTTTTGTTTGCCGGATGCGTCTTGTTTTTTTGGGACAACCCACACAGGTGAAGACCAAGGGGAATTTGAAGGGCAAATGATACCTTGTTCTAACATTTTTGAGACTTGGGTTCGAACTTCTTCCTTATGGATTTGGGGGTAGCGATAAGATTTGGTGAATATGGGTTTCGAGTTATTTGTATCAATAGAGTGTTTTATTTCGTTAGTGAAGCTAAGATTGTCTTCTTCTAAATAGAAAATGTCTGAGAAATCGATGCAAAGTTGTTGGATTAATTCTGCCTCTTCTTCGTTGAGATGTTCGAGTCGAAGTTGTTTGTGAATTTCTGTTAGTCTGTCTATGTTAGAGTTGTTTCCGAAAGAGATTTGTTCGCAGTGGTTAATAGAAAGATTCTGAATGGGTTCTAATTGGATTTTCTTAAAATTTATAATTTTTGGGCTAGCATTTGCATTTAAAATAGTAGTGAAAAATTCACCCTTGTCATTAACCTGGACTAAAGCGTTTGGTAATCTTACGTTTTCTATTACGGTGGAAGTTAGAATGGCCTCCGTATTTCGTAAATCGCATTTAAGTTTAAAAATGCGTTCTGTCCGCGGTTCGATACTGATGGTATTTGAAATCGTTTGGTTGTTTATCTGTAGTTGTTTGTCGGTTGATAATGTCTCGGCGGTAACTTTCATGAGCGGGATGGTTTTGAAATTTGTGACGAGAACTTTCTTATTAAAGTCTATTACACAATTATAATGTTCCAAGAAATCGGATCCTAATAGGCCATCGAATTCGATGTCTAGATCGCATATGTAGACTTTGTGTGGATCTGTTAGATTGAACGGGACTAAAGTGGATTCGTTTATGAGAATTTTTTGATTAGTGATACCTTGTATCACGACGTTTTCAGGAGATCGGTTTGGAAATTTTTCACAAGTTTTGGGCTTGAAGATTGATAAGCCTGCTCCTGTGTCGATTAACAATTTGTAAGTGTTAGAAACGACATTGATGTAAAGAGGTTCTTTGAGTTAACAGAAAGTGCGGGGCTTATAGGAAAGCGTTTTCCGGGAAGTTGAGGTTTGGATTGAAGCTGTCGTTGAAATTCATTGTCTCGAATTGGGACTGAAGATTGAGGATTTGAGTGTCCGGTGGTTTGTCTACGGTGAGAGCCGTTTGAATATTTCGCTGAGAATTATCGGGTATATCGGAGCAGAATTCTGGGTAAACATTTTCATAATTGTCGTAATTTTCATAATTGTGAACCTGAGAGTAATATAAATCGTTACTTTGTGTTTCAGTATCCAAATGTGAGTATTCATCTTGTTGAGGGTAATCAGAGTCATAGAAATAGTTGGACTGATCATTTGTGTAATTGGGAGTGTTATAAAAGTCTGACTGGTTAAAGTGATGGGCTCTTTGTTGCTGATTTCTGAAAAAGTTTGGATTGGGCCGAAAGCTGTTAGGACCTTGATTTTGTCCGCTAGTTGAGGGTCGATTTTGTTGAAATTGTTGTCTATTCTGGTCAAAGTTGGGTCTCATTTGGTTTGCGGGCTAAGAAAATTGATTAGGTCGAAATTGTTGGAAGTTATTATTGTTAAAATTCGAGTTTGGCTGCTGTTGCCTTTGTATAGTTAAGCATTCGTTAAACGAATGCCCTGTTCGTTTGCAAAACGAGCATTGCTTTATAAATGTTGTAGCGTTTGGTCGTTTTTGGTGTTGTTGGCTACGTGTCACTTGGAACTTTTGGTTTTCTAAGTGACACAGTTGTATCTCCCGTTTTATTCTAAAAACAGCAGTTATAATGTCGTCAAGGTTGCTAGCACGTATAATTTGCCCTATTTTCGGCTCGAGACCTGTTAAAAGGCTGTTCAGAGCCATAGAGTCAATGAGAAAAATTTGTGCGTCTTTTTCTTTTGTAGTTATGTTTTGTTTATTGACAGCCGCGTGCATTTTGGCTGCGTGTGTTTGAAGGCGGGCTGCGAAAGTTAATGGGGACTCATTGGGAAATTGCCGCATTCTCTGAAGATCTTGAATTAATGCAGATAAATCGCGTGAATCACCAAAGTGTGTTTCAATAAGCGTTTTGATGTCTTCCCAAGTTGATGGGTTCCGGGAATTTACAAGTTCGGCGGCCCGGCCTCTCAACTTGTTTTTTATGTGAAGGATTAATAAGGCTATTTGATTAGCAACAGCCATGTTGTGTGCTTTTGTGCAAGAGCTAATACAAGTGTTAAGGAAAATGGGATTCCCGTCGTATTCAGGAATAATCGCAAATATCTCTGAAATTTTGTAAGGTTCTACCGTTGAGGTTGTGGCACCTTGTCTAGTCGTTGCCATTTTGTATTTAGAATACGGTTATTGCACAATATTAGAAATTCAACAACACAAAAACAATAACAATAGCAGAATGAGAATTCTACTATCAGACTAAAGTATATAAAATGTTACCAAAAAGGGATAATAATAATTTGTTGTGAAAGATATTTAAAACCTTGTTAATATATTGCGAAATATTTTATCGATATATAGTTTAGGAAAATGGTAAATTAGTTAAAAAGGAAATCAAAAATCAATAAATCAGTACAAAAATAAATAAATATGCTAAAATAAATTTTCTTTGATGATAGAAATTTTCGATCAAAAATAAAAAAAATAAAAATAGTGATTAAGTGAAAATTAAACGTGATTCTTACAGTATAAATCTCGGCCTGGAGTGTTCTGCGAGGACCGCACTGGTTAGCCTGGCTTGTTCCTGGTGCTGATTTACTCGCAGTTGTGTCTCCAGCTCGAAGGTCGTTGTTCCACAAAGGTTTAAAAACCACCACCATGAGTGTTCTTGCCGTGTTGGAACAATCCTACTGACTGCGCCAATTTTTATATTATTACTAACACAATTAACTTAAAAAAAACTTTTTATTTGAATTGCAAAATTAAAAACTTGAACATAACAATATTGAATAAAATATAACTTAATGAATTTAAAACACTTAATGACGCTCGCTATCGTCGCATGTGAATTTATAATCTTGGTTTTGCAAGCTAAGCATCAGCAGATTACACGTGCGAGGAAGCCGAGCGTTGTATATATATATATATATATATATATATATATATATGTTTTTAAGTTTTCGCGGGCACTAAATGTATTAGATGCTTTCCCGGAAACCATCTAATATAATTATATATATATAATATATATATATATATATATATATATATTACAAGAAAATATCGGAACGCAGCCAAGCTTCTTTGATTACAAGGAAACACTCTTTTAACTTATTTTAAGACCTTGCAGAAGAACATCTATAAAACTTTAGAATATTCTTAAAAAAATTTTGGCAATTCAACTAACAAAATTGTCACGTTGGCATATTTGATTTTAAGACATGTGATTTATATTTTAAAAAGTACGGATAAACTATTTTTATTCATTGTAACTTACTGATCAATTGATATATTATTTAGGAAACAAATATTCATAGGGTAGCAAAAAATTTTTATTTATTCAATCTGAGAACTCTGTATTATGTTCAGACTGATTATGAGTGGATGAATACTTATTCTCCAATTCCAGTAAGTTACAATAAAATATATTTAAATTTTGCAAATCTGTCTTTTTATTGATGGTATTAGACTTACCCTTAATGGAGACCATCTCCAAGAAGCTACGTATAAAATTGTTACGTTCAATGGCCAGAACTTGCAGATTTTCAAAGGCAGGAGAATTCTTATCTTATAAACAGTGGGTGGCTAAAGCACATTTTTCCTTTTTCAATTTTATGTCACCCTTGTGTCTGGTCATTCGGTGTTTCAAATTTCTTGACGTCTGACCAATATAGGAAGGGCAGTTGCTACAGTCGATTTTATATATAACGTTAGATTTAAGATCATTAGGAATTTTATCTTTTGTTCTGCTAAATAGATGATTAACTGTTTTTATAGATTTATGAGCAAATTTTATATTAAGTTCGTTTTTGAAGATTTTTAATAATTTTGGAGTTAGTTCTTTGATACATGGTATAGAGGCATAGCAGTAATTTGCGTTAGAAGTTTCTTGGTTAATATTATTTACATGAAAATTATTCTGACGTGTTGACATGAAGTGTTCATATTGTTACGATGTTCACAACTATTTCTCAACAAACTTGGGGTTTTGAAAAACATTTTGTTAAGTAATTTATAAGGACAAGAATTATTTAGGAATAATGTTAGCAAAACTTGTATCTTTGAATGATGGATGGCAAATTTTAAGAGCTCTATTTTTCATGCTACTAACCAAGTTTCATTTTAAGTGGGTAATTCGAGTGAAAATTCATATATCTTCCTGAACTGCTAGGTTTCCTATACCAATTTCAGAATATTGTCAGTATTCCTAAATATTCGTGTGTCTTCTTCTTCAAGTGAATTGCAAAAATCTATTATAAGTATTAAAAATGTTAAAATGTTCATCTTTGCTACCAACAGGAACACTACAGACAATATCATCTACGTATTTTTTTAAAAAATTTATGTTATAACTAAGTTTAGGTATACATTCAGTGACCGGATCGTTCATAACGTAGTCAGTAATAATGGGAGAAAGCTTAGAACCCATTGGTGAGCCAAAAACCTGCTTATAAAACTTTCCATCAAACCAAAAACAGTGTTAGTGAAAACAAATTTAATTCAATTCAAGGAAGTTATTTTTACTAATATTTGTGTGAGGGAAATTGAAACCCAATTTCTATCAATGATAAGTTCTACCAAATTTAAAGTAATATTTGTGAAGAGTGATTTTACGTCAAGACTAACTAATAGATAATTTTGAAGTAACGTTAATTATAATAGGTATTGGAAAAAGCAAAAGAGTCTTTAACATAGAACTCATTGTCTTTATTGTATGCCCTTGTAAGGACATCTAACAAAAGTGCGGCAATACCGGAATTGGGAGCATCAATAGAAGAGACAAATGGACGAATTGACAATGTTGGTTTATGGATTTTCGGTAAAGTATAGAATCTAGAACAGAGTTATATATTAAAAACTTCTTTCCCATCATATCGTCAATCTCACTATTATTTTTTTACTTAGAAATTCGTTTTTGAGCCTTTTGTTGAATAGTGGACGTAGGATCCCTATTTAGTGTTTGGTAATAGTCACCATCATTAAGTAACTCGTAAGAAAGGTTTAAATAGGTATTTTTATATACAGCTGATGTTACATTACCTTTGTCTGATAGCATAATAAGAATGCTGGGTTATATTTGAGAAAACGTTTGGCCAATGAAAATGATCTATTTAAATTGTAAAATTTACTAGTATCTCTATTCATAAAATTAATGAGTAACTTGGTTATTTTAGATGCACATATGTTGGTGATTTTTTGTCATTTAATTGTTGAATCGCAAATTCATATCTGCTAAGTATCTTATTAATAAAATATCTGATTATTAGGAGCTAAACTAAATTTGCCCCTAATGAAAGAATATCTATAACTTCCTTTGAAAATGTGTGCTAGTCAGATTCTTGAACCAAGTATCACTAACCTTAATTGATTGACATTGTGAATTTATTAATTAATTTATTTTTCTAATAACTCAATATATAACTCTGTATGTTCTAGATTCTATCCATAAACCAAGATAATTTTCACAATTTCATATTTTAGACAAGATAGGGGTAACACATCACAACTTTAGATTCTTATAAACACATTTTAGTACAAATAACATATAAAAACTTATTACAATTTTATAATAGTATAGATGAAAAGATATCAAGCAAAATTGAATGTATGAGTGATTAAAAATGAACAAGAGGAACGTTATATTTTAAAATAGTAATTAAAAAAGAAGATAAGAAGTTAGAGCTCCATGTCAACATAAAAAACTATAAAAGCGAGTGAATACAAGACCAGAAGGAGATTCAAAATTTAGCAGTGCAGCAGCAAACCTTGTTCTTCGAGGTTAAGAGGTGACAGTCAATGTAAAGGCTTGTCAAATTTTTAAAAGTCCAGAATTTTCAAGAAAGGTTGTAAACCAAAATAAAACCACCATATCCCAGACAAATAAAGAAGTTCAAGTGCTTAAAGTATTTATAAGTGCAGCAATTCAATTGAATATAATCAAGTAAAGCAGTTAACACAAAAAGGTGCAGAAACCATCTATGAGGAATAGCAGTTGCAAAGGTTGAGTTTGGTTTACTCCTTGAAGATTACAACTTAGAGTTGTTGAAACGGCGTTGAGTGTTTAAAATAAGGGTTTGGTGTTAGGGTGCAAAACTGTGTTTTTACATTTGTGACACACCAAAGGTTCCACAGCTTTTCCATTAGAATACAATCAAGTAAAGCAGTTAACACAAAAGGGTGCAGCAAGACATCTACCAGGAAGAACAGTTGCAAAGGTTGGAAGTAGAGAAAGTAGATTGATATATAGCAGAGTACTAAGACATTATTCAGAGAGATCAAATGTGAAACAATAGCTAGTGGACAAGAGAAACAGTTTGGAGGATTAAGTGAGAACAGTTTGAAACTGTTTTAAGTGATACAAGGTGTTTGAATTTATAATTTATTTAAAACAATTTATTAATAACTTAGAAGTAAAAAACTAAACACTTACGTTAGTTGAGGTTGTATAAACAGAAAAAATCTATAAAACTTAGAATATTCTTAAAATTTATATATATATATATTAAATTTATATATATATATATATTATATATATATATTAAATTTATAATATATATATATATATATATATATATATATATATATATATATATATATATATACAGTGATGGGCAAATGTGTGGAACCAAGCAAATATCTCTGGAATGATTAGAGATATCAAAATGAAATTTGGAAGGTGGATACTGCAGTAGATTACCTATTTGTTTCCAAATTTGTTTACAATTTTGAACTTCCTGTTTTACTGGAAGTAATGTCGATTTTAAAATTTGCAATGAAACACCTGTATAGTATTTTAGTTTCTGATGAAACATTTATTGCGAATACAAAATTATTTTGTCTATCAACATAAACCTTAGATTACTTTTATGTTTTTTTGGGGAATAACACCACAATAGAAATAAAACTACGTATATTGCAGGAATACCAAACGTTTCAAAGTCTACTCTGACTTCGTTGTCAATGGCTTTATATTTATCAATAAATAATTATCACGGTTACAAATATCCATCATCGTTTCACAAAATTGCAAACGTCTGTCGAAATAGTCTTCGGAGAGTTCTTGAACGAGGCGAATTTTGTATGTATGATATTTTTCTCGCCTGAATATCATTCCTACTGAACGACGGCTAATTCCATGCATATTGGCGAGGTCGGTAGTGGATAAGTGAGGATTTTCTTCCAAAGATATAGCAACATTTTGAGCTACACCTTCATTACTTGCACTTTTTAACAGTCCACTTTTTGGTAAATTGCTAACTGTTCCACTTGTGTCGTACCTTGGCAAAGTTTTCGTCACTACTGAACGGGATATTTGTGTATTCGGATGAACAATGTTAAAAAGGTCACAAACTTCTTGATGCGTCCTTTTCCTCTCCCCTTACCCAATCATCATTAATATTTCTATTCTTTCACTTTCACTTAATTCGGCAATTTTACGATTAAATTAAAACAATACAATCTTTTAATGTTCAAATAAAAAAAAACTAATAACTTATTTTGACAACTACTGTCACTTCTGCATTGAATTTCATGGACCACTAAACTTGATTCAGATTTAATTTACGGCTGATTTAAACAAAGGCACGTGTATTCGACTATGAAACAAGCTGTGCTGTTGGCTGTGACGGTATAATGCCACCGATTGGCCAATAGAAATACAAATCCTTACCGAGCGGTTTGTTTATTTCGGGCGTAAATGAAATCTGAACCGAGTTTAGCTACCATGGAATTTTCCTTTCCTTAATTACTTTTCTGTTAATATCTCGGTAGGTATTGAAGTAAACAATATCAAACCCGATATGTTTGTATTCGCAATAAAATCTTTCATCGGAAACTAAAATACTATACAGGGTGTTTCATTGCAAATTTTAAAATCGACATTACTTCCGGTAAAACAGGAAGTTCAAAATTGTAAAAAAATTGGAAAAAAATAGGCAATCTACTGCATTTTCCACCTTCCAAATTTCATTTTGATATATCTAATAATTCCAGAGATATTTACTTGGTTCCACACATTTGCCCATCACTGTATATAGATCAACACAGCACTGGAGCGCAGTAGCCGCATCATACACAGGACCACGAGCAACCGATACGGGGAAATAACAGAAGAAGTAGAAGAAGGTAAGTTGATTGTCTACAGCCATGCTGCAAGCAGTATTGCAGCTTGTTATAAAAGTGTTCAAGAAAATTTGATTTCCATCATACTCTGGTATGATAGCAAACATTTCGGATAATTTGTAGGGCTCAACGGATCTTTGCGCTCTTGTTTCCGGCATAATGTATTAAAATATATTTTGAGATGTTGCAAAATACAGAATTATAGATGGAATTATAATTCGTTCAGATGTTGTTGATGGTGTTGGTATGGGTTGTGGGAGATCAGTAACGTGTAAAGCAGTGTGTGAATATTTGTGGATATTTAGAATGTGAAAGTTTCAAATGTTAAAAATTATCACGATAGAACATCAATATCAATGATATAATAATGTATGTAGTTCAATATTAATCAATGTAATAAAATAATAAAAATCAATGTTTATTAAAATAATCAAAATAATATTTCGTGATGATTCGTTTCAGTACTTACATGTACCTTCCAAGCATTTCGTGTTCCTTGATGCATTTGGCCTCAGTTAGTGTCTCCTGCTTTTGTCCTTAAATCTAGGGTCCTTAACTACGTCTGGCAATCGACGTCTGTTGGCTGGTACACTGGTGAGCGGTATGTGCGTGTTCCTGGTGTCCTTGGCCTTCAGCTGCTGTCGATTACCGTGGGTTCGTTTGTTTAACGAAGAATTAGAATTCACCACAATTTTTAGGAATTGCCTAGATTGTGTCTAAACAATCCTACTGACTGCGCCAATTTTTAGATTAACTCTTTTATATTTAACTTTAAAAAAATATTTTCGCTAAATACAAATTTTACACAAGTTACTATTATGATCTCCGACGAGACCGTTAATTATTTCGTATTTATACAATTCAAGACGTGATAAAATCTGCAATTTAGCGTCTACAGGATTATACTGAGAATTGTCATATCGCTTCTCACGGATACTTGCTGAGTAAGCAACACGTGTGTGTATGAATTATGATATAAATATATATATATATATATATATATATATATATATATATATATATATATATATATATATAGCGTGTAAATAGTTTGACTGCATATATTTTAGGTGCAGATAGTACCCACCAAACAAAACAAAAAACTCTTATAACACTATGGTCTAAAGGCCTTAATAAGCAAGAAAATTTGAAATAAATGTAAGTAATATTGTCAACGTGTGGCAACGTCGCGCTAAAAATGAGATTTTCTTGTAGCGTGAATAATAAAGGAATGAGTCACCACAAAAAATGAACACCTGTTATTTTTTTTATTAAATAATTTCATAATTTCGAGT
Source organism: Octodonta nipae (assembly GCA_034190945.1). Taxonomy (NCBI): domain Eukaryota; kingdom Metazoa; phylum Arthropoda; class Insecta; order Coleoptera; family Chrysomelidae; genus Octodonta; species Octodonta nipae. The sequence goes on along the minus strand of CM067222.1, from coordinate 51,917,478 downwards.
GCCGGTATATTTATTTAGGTACATAAAATGTTATGAAATATTATTTTCTTAAATGTACCCTTTTAATATCTATGTATTAAAATGAATATTTATATTTGGCGATTTATTTTATGCATCAAGTTGAAGAAGGGAGGATACAAAGTTGTTTACATTATGATACAAAAATAATGCGATACAAACTATATTAAACAAAACAATTCTTATATGTAGTTCTTTTATGTGTTAAATTCTTCTAGAAATAATTGTTACTAAGAAATTAATATTAATTATCTTAGACAAATAAAAACCTTTGACCTGCAGGATGTCATTATGATATATTCTTGTTATTACAGTTGCTTTCCCCACAAATTAATAGCATGTCAGGTCTTTACCTAATTGTATGATTGTCACTGTTTGTCACAAAATAATACACTCGAACTCACAATTCACAACAGATTTTATTTATTTTTCCAATTTATATTTTAAAATGAAAATCAAATAACTTACGCTATGTCGAATGTCACGCAAAAATCACTTTCACTTTCTTAAAAGAACTGGGCAGCAAAAAAGCATTCACGGCAGCGGCCAGCTGTAGTACTGAGTATATGCTATGTTGCCACATCTGATCGGAGAAACGTACGGCAAATTATAACAGAATATTTAGAGTTTAAATAATAATTTTCTTTGTTAATACAGTTATTAAAGGTGTATACGCTATTGAGTATTTACATATTTAGCTTTACAATCATTTTGAAGCCGGAAATAATCTATTATTCACTGTAATAAAGGCTACAGAACTTCTAACTTTTTCATTTTTTTTGGCAAGACTATAGTTTATTTCTGAAAATGTTATAAAGCTTTTTGATTTGTTTTGACCTGAAGTATTGATCCTCAAAATCTTTGCACTCAAACCGTTTACACCCTGTATATATATATATATATATATATATATATATATATATATATATGTTTTTAAGTTTTCGCGGGCACTAAATGTGTTAGGTGGTTTCCGGAATTCATCCGCGTAGTTGATAACTGATCCTTGCCGGGATCGTTGGTAAAATGACAACGTTTCGGCAGAGTCACATCTGCCCTCTTCACTATTTTGTTTACGAGAACCAACGACACAAACAAGTGGAAGGAGCCCCAACGGGATCGCCACTCTCACCAGCTACAGCGAACCCCCCCATGGAAAACCCGTGGGGCCGGGTCGCAGGTGTGTCATACACGTTTCGCGGCCATAAGCTGGGTTTGGGAGTTGCTGTTCTTGGGTTTAGGGCAAAAAGTCATTCTATATAAAAAGTTCTGTTTGTCGAAGGAAAGAATTTACAATACAAAAATTTTCAATCAGACATACCGGGTGTTACTTTTATCAAAAATATTATTAAACAAAGTTGTTTATAAACTAATATAAAGTCTAAATCCAAGTTTTGAAATGAAAATTGGAATATTTAAAATATTTCTACATAGCTCCCGCCCACATCCACACTTCTCCGCTAACTTAGTAATTTACTGTTCAGATAGGTATCACATATACATAAACATAAAATAAACCTACTATTACGCCACAATTCTGATTTCAAAAAAAAAATCAAAAATGTTAATGAGAGATGTAAATATTTAATACAGTGTATTGGAAATGTGTGATATCAATACGCTACAGCTCCTCTTGCATGAAAAATTTCCTAATACATTTGTGCAGAAGGGAGCTTTTGCGAAAATTATTATAAAATTCAGTGAAAATAGGTAGGTGATGAGTGTGAACCACTCTAGAAAAAACATGCGACGAAAATAACGCAGTTGCATTATTATCAACAGGGTAAGTTTTAAATTACCCGAAATTATCTTTAAGGAAATGTGCACAACTTTTGGATTTAAGCAAAAGTGAGTTGCAAATAATTTTTAAGGACAACAACATTAAACCTTTCAATCAAAAGCTGCATCATACACGTGAATCTGGAGATGAAGAGAGACGTTTAGAATGTTGTTCATGAATAAGCAAAAACTACTTTGAATACCAAAGTTTTTTTAATATTTTATAGAGAAAAATTTAAACCAGGACGTGCATTTGGAAATTTTGGAAACATTTGTCTTGCCATTTCTTAATACATAAGATACAGAAGTATGTGATAACGTACTTTGAGAACAAAACAGCTGCCCTGCTCATTCGACAGCATTGGTCAGACAATCATTTTGGCACCAGATCGATAGCGAAGCTTGGCCCAATCAATTATTAAGCTAGGTCGCATTATTGGACTTCTTCTTGTGGGGTACCTTAAAACAAAACAATTGTTTCACTCAACCTTCCATATGTCACGGAAATATTAAGAGTGCATACAAGCAGCAGTTCATGAACTTAATGTCACGAATAATTCGTAAATTACGTACGGTCAATTTATTAGCATATGAAGGTAGGTGGTAGCTATTTAGAATAATTTTAAATATTCAAATTTTCATTTCGAAATTTATATTTACATTATATATTAGTTAATAAACCACTTTGTTGCTTAAATAATAAATAAAGGTACGAAGCTAGTCTGAAAGCCATTTAAGGTCACTCTTGAAGTTTAAGTCTTGGCAGCTATTAAGGTGCAGACTCATCTATACTATTATAAAATTGTAAATTTGTCTGTTTGTTTGTTTGTTTGTTCTGGCATCACGTAAGAACTACTGAACTGATTTTGATGAATCTTTTTAAGTCGCAAAGCCTATAGTTTGATTTGAAATCTAGTAGACATTTTATCTCCCTAAATTGGCAGAAACGGTAGATATAGCGAAAAAACTTCTACCATGTTTGCTGAACGAATTACTCAATTGGTTCCAGCGCACGCACAAAATATTAGATACTGGCATCAGCTTAGCTTAGCTTATTCAAATTTCGGAATGTGCTAATGTAACATATTTCGATTTAAAAAAAATATCTGATATAACAAGCGTAAATGTAATTATACAGGGTGTTCTGGATATAGAAAACAGTACGGAATAGAATTACATGGATTTAAAAAATCTAAAAAAAGTAAACTGGGTGTCCTATAAGCAGCTGCATATATACAATGTGGTTGAAATAAAGGGGGTGGAATTATTTGTACGGAGTGATCCAAAAAAGTTATATTAAGTGGGCTATAAATAGTTGCATATACCAAGTGGTTGAAAAAGGGTAGAAATTTATAGAGTTTGGATAAAAAAATCTTAGAAAAAAAAGTCTTATGTAAGCAGTTAGGATCTTTGAATTATGTGCATAAGATATCATAATTATGAAATGGGTTGAAGAAATGTTAGAAGCAGTTGTTTATAGAGGGTGGTTGAAATATAAGATGAAGTGGAATATAGTTTATGGTGTGGTTAAAAACTTGTTTATTATCTACAAGTATTTGTATATATAGGATGGCTGAACATATAGCGGAGTATAATTAGAGCTATATAGGTGGGTTTAAAAAATATTATAAAGTAATGCGATGATCTACAAGCTGTTCCATTTACCGGATGGTTGAAATATAGGGTGGAGTAGTATTCTAAGGATACAGGGTGGTACAAAAATGTTACATTGGGTGGCAAATAAGTGGTTGCATATAAAAGGATGTTGAAATATAGGGTGATGTAGAGTTATAATTATACAGGGTGGGTAATTTTTTTTTATATGGGGTGCAGTAAAGTTATAATTACACAGTGTGTGATTCAAACAAGGTTAGAAAAAATTGCAAATGAAAGGTGGTTTAAATGATGTGTGGAGACAAATTATACTCTATAAGGTTGTTGAAAAAAAATGAGGAAAAATTGTGAAATAGCGTAGTTCATAATTACTTGCAAAGATAGGATAGTTAAAATATAGGTTGAAGAAGTGTTATGTTTAATTATTTAAAAAAGTTTATATTCGTTGACCAATAAGCCGTATCGAATACAGGGTAGGTGTAATACATACAAGGTGATTCAAAAACATGTTGAACAAAATTGTTATATAAGGTCTCCATTAAGCAGTTGCAGATTTGGTGAAATATATTGGGCATTGATGGATTTATAGTACAGTGTGGTACAAAAAATGTTGTACTGGGTGGTCGATAAGTAGTTGCATATAGAAGGTGGTTGAAATAGCGACTGGAGTAGAGTTATAGTTAAACAGGTTGAATAAGTTTTTTTGTAGGACTGAACATGTACAATTATAGTTCATACAGTGTGATTAAAACAGTGTTAGAAAAAGCTGCATATAAGGGATGGTTGAAATATACGGTCGAGACAAATTATACTTTCAAAGGTGTTTAAAAAATAGTTATATAGCGTAGTCCATAAGCAGTTGCGTATATAAGTGTGTTATAGTTAATTTTTAAAAAATGTTATATTTGGTGGCCTCTAAGCAATTGCACATACAGGGTGGTTTAAATATTTTGTAGCCTAAAATTATGGTTATACAGGATAGTTCAAAAATAAGTTTTAATGTTTGACAAAATGGCAGTAGTGTATACAGAATGGTTTTAATGTAGATGGAAGTAGAGTTAGTTATACAAGGCAGTTAAAAAAAAAGTTGAATAAAATTGTTATATAGGGTGGCCAATAAGCAGTTGCAATTTGTGTGAGTGTTTAAATAAAAGTTTGGTGTTAGGCTGCAAAACTGTATTTTTACATTTGTGACCCATCAAGGGTTACACACGTATTTCCATTAGGGTGGATTAAAAAAAGTTTAAAAAAATTGTTACACATGGTAGACCATGAACAGCATTCTACTAAATTTTTTCTGGGTTCTTTGGGAATAACACCACATAAACTTGAAAGTCTGTATATTTCAAACCTTTCAAGGTCTAAATCAGACCCCGTTTTCAATGGTATTACACAAAATGAATAAGAAATTTAAAAAAATTAAAGGATTTGCAATGACAAATATCGTAATCACAATTTGACATTAATGTTTGACAATAAAACTGATGTAACTAAGGGATTTACTGCAAATTTCATATATACAGGGTAGCACAAATTTTTTTTAAAGATCGTGTGAAATAACAAAGCTTTCTTTGGTCTCATTTTTGGCGAAGTCGTACCTAGGAACGCCACATGAAATTCTAACGATAACTCTTTCAAATTCTTCCAATTTGAAATAAGTTTTGTTATTTCACATGATCTTTAAAATGTTTTTGTGCTACCCTGTATATATCAAATTTGCAGTAAATCCCTTAGTTACATCAGTTTTATTGTCAAACATTAATGTCAAATTGTGATTTGATCCTAACTTTTCGAGATTTTTTAATCCATTGAACGCAAGACAATATATTGTTTCTGGTCCACAACCTTCATCAGTTGCGCTCCCGTCAACTGATTGAATTCTAGAACAATTATTTTTGTATATAGTACTTATAACTAAATTTAATATTTTCCTGAAACTCCTGGATGTCGGACTTCATTTCGCGATAAAATATTAAATTACGATATTTGTCATTGCAAATCCTTTTAATTTTTTAATTTCTTGCTTATTTTATGTAATAACATTGAAAACGGGGTCTGATTTAGAGCTTGAAACGTTTGGACTTTTGAAATATACAGACCTTCAAGTTTATGTGCTGTTATTCCCAAAGAAAACCAGAGATTCCACAACTATCATTCAGAAAACAATTTCATTAATATCTTATAAACAAATTAATCTAAAACTATGAAAAAATATACTTGTTTTCCTAATAACGAAAATATGAATTTTATTTTGTTTAATGTTTTAAATTGATTCACAAAATTAATATTAGAGTTTTCGCTTAATTTTCCGGTGAAGTGCAAGTGTGGCCTAATATTTCTATTTTTTAGGTCTTATAGTTTGCACCATAAAGCGGGAGAATGGGTACATTTTATACATGCAGCTTATTAAATTTAAAAGTCTTTCTTTACAAAATTTGGAACAAAGTTTTATTGCAAAATTCAATCTTGGAAACATTTTTAAAATTATGTTGCTAATTACTGTTATGGGCTTATGAAAGACTAGCTGACCCGTCTCGGCTGGCACCGGCTAGACAAATCGGCGTATTTGATGTGCTAATCTGGAAAAAAAAATTAATTTGGTAATTTACACATGATGAACATTTTTATTATTTGTGTGAAAATCGTTTTAACATCATCATTTAAGAGCGAAATTTATATGGCAACTGCCGCTTCTTAAAATATTGGGATTTAGTATGAAGAGCTAGACATATTTGAAATTTTTGACCCTTTTGCCATTTTTACATTTGTAATATTATGACATTTTTGACATTTTTCTTATGTTTTATTTTTGTGTCATTTTTGACATTATAACATTGTCTTTTCAATTCATTGAAGTCAACATATTGTTTCTAGTCGGGAATCTTCATCAGTGGCGCTCCCTTCAAGTAATTGAAAGTTCGAATAATAATTTGTTTACCACATATAACTGAATTTAATATTTTATCGCCAAACAAATTTCGACGATTAGGAATTTCAGGGAAAACTATCTCATAAAGAGTCCAAATCGGGAGTCATGCAGTGTGTAACCCGTTACAATTACAATTCTGCCGCGCTATGTCAAAATGGTACCGAAATATTACTGATACTGTTATTCCTGCAGATACCATTACATAGTTACTTGGCACTTATTCTAAGCAAACGGTTAAATGGTGTTTCAAAGTTTTTTGTTTGAAAGATATCGTTTTCTATATTTATAAAAATATATTTATTAAACGATTTTTTTTTGGATGTCTTCTACTCTTGGACTTATTAAAAACTAGCCGTTACCCGCGGTTTCACCTGCATACGGAATGTCTACCAATAACGAATATATTTCAGCCAAACTGCAAGTACTTATGGCCACGCTATATAACAATTTTGTTCGATATTTGTTTGAATAACTGTAATACTTCACCCTATATTGCAATCCTGTATATTCTGCTGTTTAATTTCATCAATATAATTTGTGACTCTTCTCTAACCCTATATATCAGCTATGCAATGCTATGGTCTACGCTGTAAACAATATCTGATATTTTTGAACCACCTTTTAAAGTAGAATTTGTCTTACCCTATGTTTTAATCACCCTTTATATGCAACTTTATCTAACATTTGTTAAACACACTATAAAACTAAATTCTTGCTTCTCCCCATATTTTAGATATTCCATATAGTAGAATGCTGTTCATGGTCTACCATGTGTAACAATTTTTTTTAAACTTTTTTTAATCCACCCTAATGGAAATACGTGTGTAACCCTTGATGGGTCACAAATGTAAAAATACAGTTTTGCAGCCTAACACCAAACTTTTATTTAAACACTCACACAAATTGCAACTGCTTATTGGCCACCCTATATAACAATTTTATTCAACTTTTTTTTTAACTGCCTTGTATAACTAACTCTACTTCCATCTACATTAAAACCATTCTGTATACACTACTGCCATTTTGTCAAACATTAAAACTTATTTTTGAACTATCCTGTATAACCATAATTTTAGGCTACAAAATATTTAAACCACCCTGTATGTGCAATTGCTTAGAGGCCACCAAATATAACATTTTTAAAAATTAACTATAACACACTTATATACGCAACTGCTTATGGACTACGCTATATAACTATTTTTTAAACACCTTTGAAAGTATAATTTGTCTCGACCGTATATTTCAACCATCCCTTATATGCAGCTTTTTCTAACACTGTTTTAATCACACTGTATGAACTATAATTGTACATGTTCAGTCCTACAAAAAAACTTATTCAACCTGTTTAACTATAACTCTACTCCAGTCGCTATTTCAACCAACTTCTATATGCAACTAATTATCGACCACCCAGTACAACATTTTTTGTACCACACTGTACTATAAATCCATCAATGCCCAATATATTTCACCAAATATGCAACTGCTTAATGGAGACCTTATATAACAATTTTGTTCAACATGTTTTTGAATCACCTTGTATGTATTACACCTACCTGTATTCGATACGGCTTATTGGTCAACCAATATAACACTTTTAAATAATTAAACATAACACTTCTTCAACCTATATTTTAACTATCCTATCTTTGCAAGTAATTATGAACTACGCTATTTCACAATTTTTCCTCATTTTTTTTCAACAACCTTATAGAGTATAATTTGTCTCCACACATCATTTAAACCACCTTTCATTTGCAATTTTTTCTAACCTTGTTTGAATCACACACTGTGTAATTATAACTTTACTGCACCCCATATAAAAAAAAAATTACCCACCCTGTATAATTATAACTCTACATCACCCTATATTTCAACATCCTTTTATATGCAACCACTTATTTGCCACCCAATGTAACATTTTTGTACCACCCTGTATCCTTAGAATACTACTCCACCCTATATTTCAACCATCCGGTAAATGGAACAGCTTGTAGATCATCGCATTACTTTATAATATTTTTAAACCCACCTATATAGCTCTAATTATACTCCGCTATATGTTCAGCCATCCTATATATACAAATACTTGTAGATAATAAACAAGTTTTTAACCACACCATAAACTATATTCCACTTCATCTTATATTTCAACCACCCTCTATAAACAACTGCTTCTAACATTTCTTCAACCCATTTCATAATTATGATATCTTATGCACATAATTCAAAGATCCTAACTGCTTACATAAGACTTTTTTTCTAAGATTTTTTTATCCAAACTCTATAAATTTCTACCCTTTTTCAACCACTTGGTATATGCAACTATTTATAGCCCACTTAATATAACTTTTTTGGATCACTCCGTACAAATAATTCCACCCCCTTTATTTCAACCACATTGTATATATGCAGCTGCTTATAGGACACCCAGTTTACTTTTTTTTAGATTTTTTAAATCCATGTAATTCTATTCCGTACTGTTTTCTATATCCAGAACACCTGTATAATTACATTTACGCTTGTTATATCAGATATTTTTTTTAAATCGAAATATGTTACATTAGCACATTCCGAAATTTGAATAAGCTAAGCTAAGCTGATGCCAGTATCTAATATTTTGTGCGTGCGCTGGAACCAATTGAGTAATTCGTTCAGCAAACATGGTAGAAGTTTTTTCGCTATATCTACCGTTTCTGCCAATTTAGGGAGATAAAATGTCTACTAGATTTCAAATCAAACTATAGGCTTTGCGACTTAAAAAGATTCATCAAAATCAGTTCAGTAGTTCTTACGTGATGCCAGAACAAACAAACAAACAAACAGACAAATTTACAATTTTATAATAGTATAGATGAGTCTGCACCTTAATAGCTGCCAAGACTTAAACTTCAAGAGTGACCTTAAATGGCTTTCAGACTAGCTTCGTACCTTTATTTATTATTTAAGCAACAAAGTGGTTTATTAACTAATATATAATGTAAATATAAATTTCGAAATGAAAATTTGAATATTTAAAATTATTCTAAATAGCTACCACCTACCTTCATATGCTAATAAATTGACCGTACGTAATTTACGAATTATTCGTGACATTAAGTTCATGAACTGCTGCTTGTATGCACTCTTAATATTTCCGTGACATATGGAAGGTTGAGTGAAACAATTGTTTTGTTTTAAGGTACCCCACAAGAAGAAGTCCAATAATGCGACCTAGCTTAATAATTGATTGGGCCAAGCTTCGCTATCGATCTGGTGCCAAAATGATTGTCTGACCAATGCTGTCGAATGAGCAGGGCAGCTGTTTTGTTCTCAAAGTACGTTATCACATACTTCTGTATCTTATGTATTAAGAAATGGCAAGACAAATGTTTCAAAATTTCCAAATGCACGTCCTGGTTTAAATTTTTCTCTAAAATATTAAAAAAACTTTGGTATTCAAAGTAGTTTTTGCTTATTCATGAACAACATTCTAAACGTCTCTCTTCATCTCCAGATTCACGTGTATGATGCAGCTTTTGATTGAAAGGTTTAATGTTGTTGTCCTTAAAAATTATTTGCAACTCACTTTTGCTTAAATCCAAAAGTTGTGCACATTTCCTTAAAGATAATTTCGGGTAATTTAAAACTTACCCTGTTGATAATAATGCAACTGCGTTATTTTCGTCGCATGTTTTTTCTAGAGTGGTTCACACTCATCACCTACCTATTTTCACTGAATTTTATAATAATTTCGCAAAAGCTCCCTTCTGCACAAATGTATTAGGAAATTTTTCATGCAAGAGGAGCTGTAGCGTATTGATATCACACATTTCCAATACACTGTATTAAATATTTACATCTCTCATTAACATTTTTGATTTTTTTTTGAAATCAGAATTGTGGCGTAATAGTAGGTTTATTTTATGTTTATGTATATGTGATACCTATCTGAACAGTAAATTACTAAGTTAGCGGAGAAGTGTGGATGTGGGCGGGAGCTATGTAGAAATATTTTAAATATTCCAATTTTCATTTCAAAACTTGGATTTAGACTTTATATTAGTTTATAAAACAACTTTGTTTAATAATATTTTGATAAAAGTAACACCCGGTATGTCTGATTGAAAATTTTTGTATTGTAAATTCTTTCCTTCGACAAACAGAACTTTTTATATAGAATGACTTTTTGCCCTAAACCCAAGAACAGCAACTCCCAAACCCAGCTTATGGCCGCGAAACGTGTATGACACACCGGCCCCACGGGTTTTCCATGGGGGGGTTCGCTGTAGCTGGTGAGAGTGGCGATCCCGTTGGGGCTCCTTCCACTTGTTTGTGTCGTTGGTTCTCGTAAACAAAATAGTGAAGAGGGCAGATGTGACTCTGCCGAAACGTTGTCATTTTACCAACGATCCCGGCAAGGATCAGTTATCAACTACGCGGATGAATTCCCGGAAACCACCTAACACATTTAGTGCCCGCGAAAACTTAAAAACATATATATATATATATATATATATACAGGGTGTAAACGGTTTGAGTGCAAAGATTTTGAGGATCAATACTTCAGGTCAAAACAAATCAAAAAGCTTTATAACATTTTCAGAAATAAACTATAGTCTTGCAAAAAAAAATGAAAAAGTTAGAAGTTCTGTAGCCTTTATTACAGTGAATAATAGATTATTTCCGGCTTCAAAATGATTGTAAAGCTAAATATGTAAATACTCAATAGCGTATACACCTTTAATAACTGTATTAACAAAGAAAATTATTAAAAATTATTATTTAAACTCTAAATATTCTGTTATAATTTGCCCTACGTTTCTCCGATCAGATGTGGCAACATAGCATATACTCAGTACTACAGCTGGCCGCTGCCGTGAATGCTTTTTTGCTGCCCAGTTCTTTTAAGAAAGTGAAAGTGATTTTTGCGTGACATTCGACATAGCGTAAGTTATTTGATTTTCATTTTAAAATATAAATTGGAAAAATAAATAAAATCTGTTGTGAATTGTGAGTTCGAGTGTATTATTTTGTGACAAACAGTGACAATCATACAATTAGGTAAAGACCTGACATGCTATTAATTTGTGGGGAAAGCAACTGTAATAACAAGAATATATCATAATGACATCCTGCAGGTCAAAGGTTTTATTTGTCTAAGATAATTAATATTAATTTCTTAGTAACAATTATTTCTAGAAGAATTTAACACATAAAAGAACTACATATAAGAATTGTTTTGTTTAATATAGTTTGTATCGCATTATTTTTGTATCATAATGTAAACAACTTTGTATCCTCCCTTCTTCAACTTGATGCATAAAATAAATCGCCAAATATAAATATTCATTTTAATACATAGATATTAAAAGGGTACATTTAAGAAAATAATATTTCATAACATTTTATGTACCTAAATAAATATACCGGCACTCGAAATTATGAAATTATTTAATAAAAAAAAAATAACAGGTGTTCATTTTTGTGGTGACTCATCCTTTATTATTCACGCTACAAGAAAATCTCATTTTTAGCGCGACGTTGCCACACGTTGACAATAATTTACTTAACATTTATTTCAAATTTTCTTGCTTATTAAGGCCTTTAGACCATAGTGTTATAAGAGTTTTTTGTTTTGTTTGGTGGGTACTATCTGCACCTAAAATATATGCAGTCAAACTATTTACACGCTGTATATATATATATATATATTATATATATATATATTATATTATGTTATATCATAATTCATACACACACGTGTTGCTTACTCAGCAAGTATCCGTGAGAAGCGATATGACAATTCTCAGTATAATCCTGTAGACGCTAAATTGCAGATTTTATCACGTCTTGAATTGTATAAATACGAAATAATTAACGGTCTCGTCGGAGATCATAATAGTAACTTGTGTAAAATTTGTATTTAGCGAAAATATTTTTTTAAAGTTAAATATAAAAGAGTTAATCTAAAAATTGGCGCAGTCAGTAGGATTGTTTAGACACACTATCTAGGCAATTCCTAAAAATTGTGGTGAATTCTAATTCTTCGTTAAACAAACGAACCCACGGTAATCGACAGCAGCTGAAGGCCAAGGACACCAGGAACACGCACATACGCTCACCAGGTACCAGCCAACAGACGTCGATTGCCAGACGTAGTTAAGGACCCTAGATTTAAGGACAAAAGCAGGAGACACTAACTGAGGCCAAATGCATCAAGGACACGAAATGCTTGGAA
>CM067222.1:51843550-51904818 GCA_034190945.1 Octodonta nipae | reverse complement strand
GCGTGTGTTAAAGTTGGATCTTAATTATAACAACTGAATTTCGCACAAAATTTTTATTTAGATCCTATGCTTAATCCTGAACATAGGCGCGTAGTAGTGCTTTCTCGTTTTCTAGTTACAAATTATTTAAAATTTAAAAACACCCATTTTCAAATAATGCAGTCAATGAACTCAAAAATAAGTTATTACTTCCGATTTCTTTCAACCTAATCGATTCTGAAAATTTGAGGAGTAGGCTGTTTTAGCTTTATCTTCAAAAGTGATATTGTGCGAAATTGCGCATTTACGTGTTAGGGGTGGAAGCATTCTATCAATGGAATCTTATCTAGTTATAGAGAATAAATATTCTTTAAACTTTGAAGCATGATTATGATTACCATAAAGTTTTCAACCCTTAAAAAACTACGCTACTAAAATTAAAGAATAAAATATTTTTTAGCAGATTTAATCTTTCAATTTTGGGTTTCACATGAAAGATAAATAAAAATGGATTCTATCAAATATTTACAGTTTATTAATTAATTAATGTATTAATTTATTGTTTTATTTCAACCCCTAGAAACCACCCCTAACATTAGAACCAATTTAAAAAAATTGCAGCTTTATTAGCTTCCTTTTTCCAGAATCGTTTTCACTGCTCATGATATATTTTATGTTTTTATTTTATTTCTAATTTACAACCCCCAAAATTACAGTGAATTGGTGAAAAAATATTTTTAAACAGTGCATCCGTGACTTATAATAGTTCAATATATTAGTTTAGTAAAGAGAAAAACTTTAACAATATATTCTCAATAATAACAATTATCAAATATTAATGTATAAAATTACAATATCATGTTTTTCAACGACTCTTCAGCAGAGCTTCGTTGGATTTCTTCTTCTTAGTCAAATGGATTACAATTGTAACCAGTGTCACCACCGCATGTTCTACATTTAGCATTGCAAAATATGTTTAAATGTGTGTGTCTGCGGGTGCTTGTATGCGTGTGAGTGTGTACGCGTATGTATACACGATATTAAAGATAAAAATTGCTTACTCCAAAAATTTCTCTGAAAAAATGAAATTGTTGTTTGACGATATCTCCGCCAATTTCATGCTATTGAGCCCATCGACCTTTCTTTTTTCACTCAACGCACGAAGAAAGGATTGCTGTTATTGTTAGGCTATTTATACGTCTGTGACACACCAAAGGTTGCACAGTTTTCCCATTACAGGATGGCTACCAGGTTAAAGGAACTAATTTATGCTTTTGGTTCACTCCTAGATGATGACAGTTTCGCTGTTGAAGCGTGCGTTGTATGAAAAAATAACGGTTTGGTGTTAGGCAAGGCGCAAATTGAGACGCGTATAGCGCGTGTGAGGTGACATGACACGAGTGGCGCGACTCCCACATGTCACACACGTCGTGTGGTGATCCGCATATTGAGACGCAGTTCGTACCCAAATGCGTCGGAAAATGTCATACTCACGAACGAATAAGTTTGATATTTCAGTTTTGTCTTCATATAATTAGTATCTTTTGTATCTTAGTACCCTTTTTGATACCCTATCGCCTCTATTAAAGTCTCATCCTGCCATTTTTCACAATACTTGACAATCTGTTTACAAGCGCGGCACGAGAAAGTGCGTCTCAACTACAGCGCGACACGTCTGTCAGTAGACGCGAGTCGTGCCTCGCAGCATTTTGTTGCCAATTTGCGCTGTTCCATTCAATACTATAGGTTAACAAAAGTTCGCGCTGTGCTGTGTCATGTCACACATGGCTATACGCGTCTCAATTTGCGCCTAGCCTTAGGGTACAAAACTTTGTGTTTATCCGTCTGTGACACACTAAAGGTTCCACAGTTTTCCCATAATTGATTATAGTGTGTTTAATTATATTATCACAAGGCTATATTCTCTGTATTTCAGATATAGTTAAACGTCAATTTTATATTATTAATTAATATTTTGAAAGGAAAGAAAATCATCCCTGCATTGAAATTCCTTCGAGTGACAGTTGTAACCCAATTTTTTAAATGGGAAGGTCTATTCAAAAATTTTGTTTTTGAAAACTTATTTAGTGATTGAAAATATAATCTTTAATAGAAATATAGCACAGAGGTCTTAGTATTATACCAACATACTTCTACAAAATTGAAACGAGTATATTAAGATCCTGCTTAAATATTGTATCTTGAAGAATGAATCGTAACGAACAAAATATACTACGTCCTTGGCAACCTAATGGAATAAGCGTTACTTGTTGACAAATTTATGAACGTATATCTTATACTTGCCTCATTATTACATAGGATTTTCAATTAGCATCTGTCTAGCCTTAAGATTTAAGGCAAAAGCAATTTGACCGATGTATTCGCATTATAAATTTCGACAAACATATGAGCCACAACTGGATTAATAGTTATCTATATTCGTGATATTATTCACTTTATAAATTTCAGAATAGCCTTTGAAAATTATATGCCTATTTTTCTGACAATTGGAGCTCATAAATGTTGAAAAAGATATATTAGTTAATTTAAATAAGGATGGTTATAAAGATTTCCGCGTTAGAGAGTGTTGAAAATCAATTTCCATTTCCACTTAATGATTTCTTAATGATTTCCTGTGATTCCTAGGATAGAAACCACATGGAACAATTCGTAGGTTTACTAAAACATGTCAAAGACATTACGATACTAACTTTTAAAATTTTTCAATCCATTGATCGCAAATATATCGTTTCTAGTGGAGAACCTTCATCAGTTGCGCTCCCCTCAACTGATTGAATTCTCGAATAATTATTTATGTATTTAGTGCATATAAATGAATTTAATATTTTATCACGAAATAGGTTACGACATCCTATTTTCTTTTTCTATCCTAGGGATCACAGGGAAATGGCGTTACACATAGTACGACTCCGATTGGGAGTCTCTGTAAACTAGATTTTCCTGAAAATCCTAGATGTCGTGACTCATTTCGCGATAAAATATTAAATTTATTTATATGTACTAAATACATAAATAATTATTCGAGAATTCAATCAGTTTATGGGAGCGCAACTGATGGGGGTTCTCGACAAGAAACAATATATTGTCTTGCGTTCAATGGATTGAAAAATCTGGAAAAGTTAGTATCGTAATTTCTTTGGCAGGTTTTAGTAAACCTCCGAATTTTTTCGTGTGATTTCTATCCTAGGAATCACATGGAAACGGGGGGTTACACACAGTACGACTCCCGATTTGGAGTCTCTGTCAGCTAGATTTTCCTGAAACTTCTGGATGTCGTAACTCATTTCGCGATAAAATATTAAATTCAGTTAAATGTACTAATAAGATCCGAAATAAGGCTTTAAAATTCGCCAGCTATGAATCTCAATTTTCCAGCAATACACTAGCTTAACAATTTAATTTTTGACAAAACTTTCTTTCACCTACTTCAAAAAGAAAACTCACCCTTTCGCAGATTATAAAATTTAGCATTTATCTGCAACTTGACTGTATACTTCTTTAATATTAATATTGACAGCACTTAATTCAAAATGTTTAGTACTTGAAATTAAACCGTAATATTTGGCGGAAGCGGGTGTGTATCGAGCAAAATTAATTAGTGCCGGAGTGTAATTATGTAACTCAGGTGTAGAAGTATTTATAGCGAACTAAATTCTAGCTTGTTCTCTGTCCTTTTCTTTGTGCTTAATAATGTAATTCCGATTGGCTTGACTTATCCTTATTGTTATTTTTTTGACAAAATTACACTGACCAGCATAGCTCGAATGATACCATATCTTCTGCACCTGACATGCTTCTACCAGATGTTTGAAAGTCTCTCCACTGAATTGCGGACCATTATCATAAATAATAAATTGCCAAACATCATAAACCCAAAATACTTAATTCTCCATAAATTTAACTGTTGTAGGCAGTCTGTCATTGGACATAATAAAGTTTATTTACTATTACTAAACTACTACTGCTGCTATTACTTGAAATGGATACCTAACCCTTTTTTCTTAATCATTCAAACATAAACGAGTTGTATTAGATTATCTCTGTATATGACTTTATATATCTAAGTATATCGGCTCGCATTTTTGGAAAGTACCTAGTAGTGATTTTGGACTCGATATAATGTTTTATAGAAACTCAAGTGTGAGTATGTAGGCAGATCATGACAGAATTTTATAATCAATTTTCGTTGTGATTCTGGTACAGCCAACTTCCAAACTGCGTCATTAGCCTATTCCGGTGATTTAGAAGTGATATATTTATAGCATAGTTGAAACTATGGGTAAAGGTTAGCATTACTCTAGACCTTATTAGCTCACGTCATTTGCAGGGAAAAAGACCTTGTAAAACAAGATTAGTAGTAGAACAAAAGCAACATCAACGTGTTCTAATGATAAAACATGACTAATTGACAAAACAAATGAAAATTAATTTTAACATGGGTAACAATTTAGTTTTTTACTTTTTACTCAAAATCCACCCATGAATTCGTGTTTGCTACTATGGGCAATTTTGAAGAAAAATGGAAAAACCTACAAAATAATAATGGTATCTACGCCTGTCGTATGAGGCGACTAAAGGGGCAGCTGCCCGCTGACCAACTACCTAGACTTCCTGCCTTCCCCAAAACCCGCACGGGATGATCTGGTTTAAATCATTTCATCTGGAAAGTGACAACCCCACGGTTCCGAGTTACCTGGGTCACCAGGGTCAATTGATGACACCACCCATGAAAATGGAGCTACGTAGTAGATGCCTAGTACAAGAGCCGCTACCTGGGGATCGCCAGGACATGTCTGGAGCCGGCGCTAGACATGACAGCATGCGGGACGTCGGTGGCGGGTGCTGAGGAGGCGGGCCCCCTGTCGTCCAAAGAGCTACAGCCCAAGAACCAGAAGAATCACAACAACACTCACCAATACAGTCACAGCAACAACGTGACCATCACCAACAGAGTCAAATGAGAACGAGAACTCCACCCGCAGAAAGTGTTGCGCAGGATCAACAGCCAGCGCTCACTCAAGCGGGACTGAAAAGACAGCGCATGAAATGGACTTGCGCCATGAATGAATTTATAATAATGCGCGCGTTTTACAGAATTACGAACCTTGGCCAGGATAAGACTGAATATCGCCAAATACTCATCAAGAATTCTGTCGTGAGTACCCAGAGCTTCAAGTTACCGAACAGAGAGTCGCAGATCAATATCGTGTCATCTTGAGAAATGGCCTTATTTCGCCTGATCAACTAGACACAATTAAGAGCGAAGTTGAGCACGAATTATTTGGTCGAAATACAACAGATCCAGAGCCTGATACACCTTTGGCGCAAAGAGCGGACGAGACTCAAGAACTTCAACAAGAACAGCCAGCCAACGATCTCCTGCTTAAGAAAATCCAACCAGAAATGGATAGAGCTCTTATAGAGTATAGTGGAACAGATCCATTGAATAGACCAACTCTTCCTAAACTAAGATCTTTTAAGAAACTGTGTATCGTCTTGCAGGCCATGAACAAATGTATCTTGCCAAACTATGTTTTAGGTGCTAATACGTTAGAGTCGCTACAGACAATCATCTACTATGCTGCAATTTCCATCTGCAGAACAAATGGGGTCGCAATAAGACCAAAGCAAGACCCTCCCCAATTTAGACAAACACCTCGAATACCACCTTGGCAAAGAAGGCTAGGAGGAAAAATTAATTCTCTTCGGAAAAAGATTGAAAGACTGACCGAGTACCAATGAGGGGTCAGGAACAACAGAATAGAAAGACTTGTCAAGACTATCATGGACAATAATCGAATACACTCCTAGTGGGATGGAGAAAACATCACATATCAGCAGTGTCTAGACAGCCTGCGACAAAAGCTCTCCGTCTACACAAGTCGAATGAGAAGGAACAAAACCAGTAAAAAACGGAAACTATACAACGCACTATTCCGAAAATCGGAAAAAGGGTTTTATAGAAATTTCAACAACATCAATAATTTGAAGACGCGAGATTTGTAAGACCGACATCTCGCGTCTTCAAATTTAACGAAATATATCAAATACATAAAGAAGTGTTCGAGAGGACAATTTTGGGAAGCACAACTGATGAAGGTTCCCTGACCAGAAACAATGTATGTTATATATAATATATATTGTCTTGCGTACAAAGGAATGACACCTCGAAGAGAGAACATCAATAATAATGAAACTCCTAGTTATCCCAATAAAACGGCCATCGAACAGTTCTGGAAAACACTACTTTCCACAAAAGTTTCCCATAACATCAGAGCAAGCTGGATTAATGAGGAGGAGGCTGCATTTCAGAATTGTGATAACATGCAACACCAATAATTTACAATAGAAGACACGTCCAACATAATGAAACACCTCTATAACTGGAAAACACCAGGACCAGATGGTGTGCAGAATTACTGGATAAAGAAACTTTACGCCAGCCACGAGAAATTAACAGAACTTATTAATGACATAATTATCCATCCACACAAGATGCCTAGTTTCCTTACACATGGTACTATATACCTCTTACCAAAGGATAACCTATGTACACAGGACCCAGCAAAGTACCGACCACTCACTTGCCTCCCAACCTTATACAAACTTATAACGTCGTGCATTAATCATCGCCTTTTCAGACATTGTGAGCTGAACAACGTAATTAGGGAACAACAATAAGGATGCGCGAAAAAACTCGATGAGGTGCAAAGAACAACTAATAATTAATTCTGTTGTCTGCGATCAAGCCCAGGCGAAACGACGAAATCTCAACGTGGCATATGTGTACTACAAAAAGGCATTTGATTCAGTTCCACACGATTGGCTCATTCAGGTGCTGAAATTCTATAAAGTAAATAATCGTATTGCTAACTTTTTAGAGCATGTCATGACTACTTGGCAAACCAAAATCTTTCTGAATGAAGCCGACTGTTCGATACAAACCGACTCCATCCCAATCAAAAGGGGTATATTCCAGGGAGACTCTCTTAGCCCGCTGTGGTTCTGCCTTGCCATGAACCCACTCTCACACAAACTGAACTCGACTAGCCTTGGGTTCAGTCTCAAGCACAACAACGTACAAGCTTTGAAGATAAACCGTTTATTATACATGGTTGATGGCAGCTACGAAACAACAACTGCATGATATGCTTAAAATAATAGAAGGGTTCTCTAGTGACATCCATATGCAATTTGGCCTAGACAAATGCCCAGTTATTAATATAGTTAACAGCAAAGTACAGCAGGGGCCCTACGAAATGGGAGATGGCACCTCATTTGAATCCATAGGGGAAGGCCATACTGACAAATACCTTGGAATAAAGCAGGCTCAACGAATTGATCACTCCACACCATGAAAAATGACCTATCAACAGAGTTCTATAGAAGGGTAAGACGACTGTTGAAAACTAAGCTTAACAGTATAAATCTGTTTCAGGCTATTAACACCTACGCGTGCTCAGTACTCAGTTACTCATTCGGAATGGTTAAATGGTGCAAGACTGACATTGAACGACTACAAAGGAAAGTTTGAGTTCTACTAACAAAAGCAAAAAATCACCATCCAAAGAGCTGTCGAACGTACAAAGTTGCTACGGTATGAAGGCAAGTTACGTGATCAACAAATTTCTAATTCGCGTAATCATTTCCAGAAACTCGCAGAATTTTCTGATCTACACAGAGTCATATGTCAGGTTGATCATTCAACACCTCTGCGACTGGCAGAACAACAAGTTCAAGTATACCACCAGACAACTGATCAGAAACTGTTCAACTGGAAAGGGAAGCCGCTTCATGGAAATCATATAAATGACGTCAACCAAGATTATGTCGACAGTTCAGCGTCGAACTACTGGTTGGTCTCTGGTAATATGTTTCCTGAAATGGAAGGCTTTATATTGGCAATCCCAAGATCAAGTAATTCCAACTAGGAACTATCTAAAGTACATCGTTAAAGACCCTTCTATCAACAACGACCGATGCAGATATGGTTGCCAAACATCTGAATCTATCCAGCATATCACAGGAGGTTGCCAAGCGTTCGCTGCAACTGAATACAAAGAACGACACGATGCTGTGGCAAAAATACTGCACCAGGAACTAGCGCTGAAACTTGAGCCATCCCAGTTGGTAAGAACACCCTATTATATATACAAACCAGAATCTATTTTAGAAAATAATAACTACAAACTGTACTGGGACCGGACGATATTGACCGATCGGACTGTTGCTCACAATAGACCAGAAATAGTTTTGGTAGATAAAGTCTCTGGAAAACCAATCTTAATTGACATAGCAATCCCTAACAATATTCGAACGGTACCAATTGTTATGTCAACAACAGGAGTAGTCCCAAAACATCTATTAAACAATAGGAAATACCTCGTTCTGACGAACATCTTTACCAACTGATGCAAAAAGCCGTCCTGTTAGGAAGAGCCCGGACAGTCAGAAAATTCATGAGGAACTGCAGCCATGACGCCAACCATGAGCCTCATAACCTGGCAAGGGCTCCCACAGAGCTAAACCCTTTTGATATGTAGGATTTCTGGGGTTTAGTGAATTTTCCCCTATGTGTGCCTTAGAGGGAGTGTGATGCTATACATTGTATGTTCATGTGGTAAATATTTATTACCCAACAGGACAAAACTCCCATTTATAGGGTTACATAAAAAAAGTACAGAGGAACACAATATATAACTAGAGTTAATTACCTAGTTGTAAATAATGTCAAAATCATTCTCTTAGACATGTTATTATGTGATTTAGAGCACTAACATTAATATCACAAATATCACAAATTTTATTAAACGCGCTACACGATGTTAGTTCTGGCAGTTGATTTATAAAAAAGCGTGAAGTTATTACTCCTCATATAAGATCTTGGAACATGAATGTTAAGTTTGCTAAGCAAATCAGGACAGTTTATTTTATTATGAATAAGATTGTATAAGAATTTAACTGATAAAAAGTTCTAAGCTGTCGACATGAAATAATCTTAATAAAGTGGCCTGATCATAACCTCTTTCAGGATACGCATTATAAATAAAAAAAAATAGAAATTTAAAAATTTTTCGCTGTACGTTCTCTAATGTATAAATATGAACATTATAAAAAGACGTCTATATTAGCGAGCAATATTCTATCCTTGATATGATATAAGCAAAAAATAGTGTTTTCAAAGCTACTATGTTGTTAAAGCCTTTACAATTACGAATTATGAAACCCAATAATCTCAGAGCTTCCTTTGATTTGTCATTTTGCTGATACAAATTGATAACAGTTAATACTAGAAAAAAAGATGTTATTCTTCAATCAGTTAACAATGCAATTTTTATGTTGTTGACATCAGAATCATGTTTTTATTAATAAATACAAATTGATATTTTATTGAAACATTTACAAATGAAGAAATCGCGTTCAACAGCCTTCGCATTTTGCAAATTATGATTGCTTCGTCTCTATGATCTTTGACTAAATGGAGTTTAGGTATTCCATTTTGCTAAATTTATAACATAAATCCATATTATGCAAGAAATGTAACTAGTGAAATCTTTAGCATCGCACTTAAAACAAAATTTACCCCATATGGGCAAATATGTATGGCAAATAATACTCAAATTTGTGGTTTGCCTCACCACAACTAATTTGGACTCGTTTTGGCTCTACTGAATTTTCTACTTTTCCTAAATTTATTTTTACTATTAGGTTTACTAATGCCATCAGACAAAGGAGCTAACTCGGTGATTATGCAATAAAGATGAGTTTTAATAGAAGCACTACTGAAAACATCAGCTTCTTCAAGCTTCTTACAAAGTCTAATTAATGTCTCAAAGCTATCAATATCACTAAGTGCTAAACGTTTCTGATGTTCAGGTTGCAAACTTAAGTGAATATATTTATTTTTAGTTATAGAAGCTGGACAATGTGATAATCTACAAAATAGTGCCTCCATGCAAGCTACAAAAATTACTGCAGGTTCAGTTTTTCCCTGCTTAAGAGATTGATCTTGATGGAGTTATACCTGAAATATCCGGTATTGTGGCACCTGTAACCATAGTCCTTAAGGAAATGTTAAGAGGAACAGTTGGAGCTGTTCATTTTCCTAGGGCGCCTTGTCGCTACGGGAAGAATCGAAAGGTGTCAAGAAGCCATATGAATGGCGGGTGTGTCAAAATGAAGTTGCCTATGTGGGTGGTAGCACACTGATAGAAAACGAAGGACCGTTTGTTGTAGTAGTTATTTCGGATTGTAAAATAAGAGATTTATATAGTAATTAAAATGTAGTTAAATTTAAAAGTGGTATAGTATAATATGATTTATAGATATAGTTTGTAATACTGATTGAATTAATATTTTTGTAATGTTTGTAATATAAATATTTATATATGAATATCAAATTCTCGTGACTGCTATAAAGTATTTTATCATTAGGTACTAATAATTGAATGCTAACATAATACACTACGAAGTGAAAGATGTATTACTTCAATCGTGTCTTTATTTGACAAGTTGGCGTTGATTCCCTATGTTTACAGTGAGCTCAAAAAAATCAGTTGTTCAAATTTTAAAAACAGTTCATTTTGTCGTTTATCTTATTTTGAAATATTTGAGATAAAGATATTTGTACCTATCTCTTAAATAAAGTCATATTTATTCACATATGTCCATACACTATTATCGCAGACTTGAATGTGAAATGTATTTTGTAGTATGAACTTCATATTCGTATGATGCCAGTATGCAGACTAGAAAACCAGCCATGGGGCAGTTATGTAGTAATAAGCGTATTTCATTGTGAACATACGAGAAGTCTTCTAAAAGTATTTCATGAAATGTTAACAGAGTTCTTAAGGACATTTACTACACTAAGGGGACGACTGCCACAGCAGCCATATTTATGACGGGCATTTTTTACGCGTTTAAAAAGCAAGGATGTATTTTGTATATATGTAGGGTTAAACCAGTGCTGTACATAATACAGGTTCGAATGGATTTATGAATAAACAAAATATATAATTTCAATGTTTAGCTTTATTTTTAGAAGAATTTTATGTGAAAAACAAGTAATAAAGTAATAATTCAATTTTAGAAAAAACATGTGTTTAACATCCATTATTCACGTACAAAGCGTGAACAAATTATTTCAATCAAGACTGTTTCAAAAATCAGATTATCAAAGTTAATCCTTTTCTCTTATTATAGTATTTTCACGACATTAATTTTAATTTCAACTTGAAAAATAAGACTTAAGAACGAAAATGAACTACATCGTATAAGGTTTGAGAAAGTCTGCAACTCTGCGCAATATAATACTATTAAACTAAGATTAGAATATAATACAAATCCTTTAATTTTTATTTGAATAAAACATTAAAAAATTTATAACCGACTTCTACCTATAACTAAAAAGCTAAAATAATTATAACAAAATACAACTCTAGCAAATAAATAACACATTCAATGGTTAGGTACCTACCCAGGAAGTAAAAAATGTAAACATTAAAGGTGCACATTCTGTACAAATTAATTACCTACCAATTAGTATTTTTGAAGCCGGTGTCAAGCAAATCTAAAATCCTTCATTGCGTACTTATCTACTAATTCATCAACTTGATTGTTGCTTGGCACCGACTTCAAAAAATATACTAGATTGGTAGGTAATTAATTTGTACAGAATGAGCACCTTTTAATGTTTTTAAAAACAAGGTTTTAATTTGCTAAGTTGTATTTTGTTATAAGCGAAGGCAAAGTCGGCTAAAATACAACTTTTTAGCTCTGACGATTTGATAACTCTCATTGAAAGCCTCAACATTACACAATGATACTTTCTTTTGGGTAAATCTTTACGAACAAAATATACTAATACGCGTTGACTTAATAAGCCCAAAATGTATTTATGCCTTATGGACTACGCCATGTAACTTGACAACCCTGTATATATAGATAATTCCACTCCAACCTATGTACCAATCATCCTGATACGACTGCCCATGGACAAGCATAAATTTGTTAGCTGTTCTGTAAAGTCGGAGTAGAATTCATCCCATAAAGGAGTCAAATCTGTCCTATATTTCAACCATAGTATATAACTCTTTGTGGGCTACCCCATAATTATTTCATTTTTAACATTTTATATATCGCCCTGTGTAACATTAATTCCTCTCACACTAGCAACTTCTTATGGGCTATAAAAGAATAATTTTTTAAACACACTGTATAAATATAATTCAACTCCAGCATATATTTCAACCATCTTGTATATGATATCGGCTATGACTGCTGTTTAGTTCTACCACTTTACTTTGTGATTTTGTTTGCTTTAAAACATAAATTATTTGACATGTGTTGTCACTGAGTTTCTATTAGGCCGGGAAATGTGACAACCAAATGCACCGTCTTCGCAAAATGGAAAAATTTGCATTTAAATAGGTATTTGCCTATATATGTATACGAGCTGTGGTACTCATTGATTTAAGAAACCGAAAATACTATGCTTTACTACCTATATGCTTGAGATGTACATAGAAAATTTTCAAATTCGCAATTAAAACTTCCAGTGCCTAAAATTACCGCATTATTACGTTGGAATTAAAACATTTATGAGGAAATGTCCGTTATGTCATTTCGATGAAATTTTTAATAAGAATTTTGGAATTTTCGGCGATTTTCTGCAAAATTGCATGTCGCAGAAAAGTATATGAGATCACCTAAGGATCTTCCTTAATAGATTAATCGTTAAAAAACTATAGACATCCATAAGGAGTTATCGAAAAATCGACTAAAATATTAGGGATATTGATCGATTTCCATGCACGTAAGTGTCCATTCACAAATTTTATCACTTTATCAATAGAATTCTTTTCCAAAATTTGAAGTTTCACCAATCCGGATATATACTCTATTAAACAAGACCATATTCGTTCAAAACGGTGCACCACAGGAGAAGAAATTAGTATTGATAAACCTCCTCCTTTTTGGAAGTCGGTTAATATATGTTAGATGACTATTTTTCGTATCTTTAAAACATAAATGTCACGAAACCTATATATGCACTTTTTAAATCAGTATCCCGATATCGTATATTTTAGTGTGCTGTTTAGAGAGAATTATAGTAACAGATTTGAAGAGTTCCATCTTGAAGCTTCTGGTTTGAATACCTTTATAAGATCCTATTTATTTCAAGGAACACACATATCATATAGTTAATTTTTAATTTTTATTCTATCAATAGAAGTTAGTATTCAATGAACACTTACTTAGTTGATATATATATATATATATATATATATATATATATATATATATACAGGGTGTAAACGGTTTGAGTGCAAAGAATTTGAAGAACAATACTTCAGGCAAAAACAAATAAAAAAGCTTTATAACATTTTCTAAAATAAACTATAGTTTTGCTAAAAAGAACACATAAAGTTAGATTTTATGTAGCCCTTGCTACAGTGAATAATACAATAATTTCGATTTCAAAATGTCGGTAAATCTAAATATGTAAATACTCAATAACTTATACATCTTTAATAGCCACATTAAAAATGAAAATTGATTATTTAAACTCGAAATATGCTTTTATAATTTAGTGTAAGTTTCTCCGAATAGATATGGCAACGTGGCATACAGACCAACTTATTCACTACATTTTTTACTTTAACGACGTCTGAGAGTTACGATTGTTTTTTGCGATTTCGATTCTTGTAAATAAGAATAGATAAACGGTAAAGTGATTTGAATGATATCTATTTGATGTAGACTTCGTGGTTTGCTTTCCATTTAATATATTTTTTAAATAAATAAAATCGGTTGTAATTAGTGTGTAAGTTCGAAAATTAAGAATAGTGCGACAGTATTTATTTGTGATAAATAATGGCCGATTATACAATTAGGGAAAGACATGACATGCTCTTAATTTATGGGGAAAGCAGACGTAATTGCAGAATAGCAAGAATGTTATACAGGGAAAGGTTTCGAAACAGACGCCTGCCCAATGCTAGGACATTCGTAGCTGTTTCGCAGAGGCTTCTGGAAACAGGTAGTGTAATGCCACAAATAAACAATCGCGGACCACAGCGACATAATCGTATCTTAGCTGCTGAGGATCAAATACTAGACTTTATCGACATCAACACATATCGTAGCACACGGAGTATTGGAAGTGAGCTGCAAATTTCTCACACTGTTGTTCATAGAACATTACGGGAACAATTGCTCTATCCATATCACATGCAGCGGGTTCAAGGGCTTTCAATTGATGATTTTCAACCAAGACTCAATTTCTGTCGTTGGTTCCTCAGAAAACATCGACAATTTCCTAATTTTGTGAACAATGTTTTAACAACAGATGAAGCAAGTTTTAATAGGAATGGTATAATAAATATTCATAATACGCATTCGTGGTCTGAGGTAAATCCGCACGAAATACGGCAGTCAGTATTTCAACACCAATTCTCAGTAACGTGTGGGCTGGAATAGTTGGTGAATACTTGGTTGGGCCATTTATACTGCCTGCACGTTTGACAGGTGAGAATTACCTTTATTTTTTGAACAACACGCTACCAGATTTGTTAGATGAAGTGAACCTACAAACACGTTCCAATATGTGGTACTTGCATGACGGACATCTAGTTGTCGACTTCTTAAATAGAACATTTCCCCGTCGTTGGATTGGTCTAAACGGACATATACGTTGGCCAGCAAGATCTCCTAATCTCAATCCTTTAGATTTCTACTTATGGGGACACATGAAAAGTAAGGTTTACACGACTCCAATTATTGACGAGAATGACCTTAGACAACGTATTTTTGACGCTGCTGACGAAATCCGAAATATTCCAGGAATTTTTTCTCGCATACGTGAAAATTGGATTAAACGGTGTCGTGCTTGTGTCGATAGTAATGGTGGGCATTTTGAACATTTGCTGTGAATAATCCGTTGTTTCAACTCAGTTCTATCATTATAATAAATTCGGTAAGTAGGATTACATATTTACTTGTCTAATATAAAAAATATTAATTAAATTAGTAATAATGACTCTTCGAATAATTTAACTGGTTAAAAACTAAATATACAGATCTCTTGAGTTGCATATCATATTTGCCCAACTTTCTATAATTGCATAAAAGAAACCGCCAAATACAAATTCTAATTGCAATACCTTGTATTAAAAACGTAAATATTTTCAACAAAATATTTCATACACTTTTATTTAATTCTAAGGTCAATGTCATCAGTCAATACAAAAAGACAGGTGTTTATTTTTTTGTCGGCGTAGTCATTCCTGTATTATTCGCGCTAAGAGTGAATCTGCTTCGAACGCGAGCGACGTTGCCGGGTTGACAATAATTTACTTAATATGTTTTAGGGATTTTCTTGGTTTTTAAGGCCTACTGACCATAGTGGTATAAGAGTTTTTTGTTTAATTTGGTGTACATTACCTCCACCTAAAATATATGCACTCGAACTATTTACACCTTATATATATATATATATATATATATATATATATATATATTATATTCACTTTGATTCAATTCACTTTTTAAAAAAAATATATTTATTTAGAAACATACAAAATTAAAATTGAACAATTAAAATAGTTATAGTACTTGAATAACTTAATACTATAAATGATATTATTTGAATGACAACACGTTTCCAGTTGCTTTTATAACATTGACAAAAGTGCTGATGCAAGTCAGCGTTTTTACTGGTTAAACGGACTCGTGTAGGTTTCCGGGAAGTTGTTTGCATATAATTCAAGATGTAATTTGATATCCCTGAGAAGTCACGTACGCTTTAAATTCCGTTGACTTCTCGACTGTGTGAACTAAGTGCTGATATATTTTGCATATAACAACTCCCCTTACATATAAAAGTTGATGCTATAACATCAACTTTTAGGAACAGAAACATAAAATAATATAAAATGATGTTTGAATGGTATGACTAATAAGTAATAAGTGTATAAAATATGAATAAAATAAAGTAATAGGTAAAAATCAAATTGATATTTGTAAAATAAAATCAAAATATGTTAAAATAAATGAGCAATAAAATAATACGAGTAATAATTAAATGCTTAACCTAAACATATCAAAATAAAATATAAAGTAAAAGGAAATGTGAATAAAAATAATGTGTAGAAAAATAAAAAGGTTAATGATATAAATCAATATTAAAAATGGTGTTTTTAGAGAACATAAAGGGTATACCTAAACTTGCGTCTCTAAGCTTTGTTCTGTTTTCAAAACAGGCCTAAGCTTGGGGAAGAATTTGAGTCTTGGCTGAGGCACTGAAGTCTGGTCAGGATTGCAGTCCTTTGGAGGTTTTACCATCCTCTTTTTGACAGCTTGGAAGGTGATGAGTGATGCTATGATCATGAGAGCAGCTTTGGTTGTATAGGTAAACCAAGAGATATTTTTGGTTACAAACGGCTGGTTTATGAGACCATCGAGATCTCTGGAATATTGTTCCAATTTGTGATTTGCTACGTCTAATTCTTCTACGTTAAGCGTGTTCAGCTTCAGGGGCTGAAGTTCAGGAATTTTAATTTTTTCTGGCACTGCGTCGCAACAGTTGAACGGCACTGTTACTGGTTGGAAGGTTTCTAGAACATCGGTTTGTTTACCAGATTCGGCTTGAACTTTGGAATTCCTATAAACGCACTACACTCTGATTGAAGAGTCAATATGGAATTGAGGGAGATTGTAAGAGTTTTTGGGTTTGTATGAGCGCAATTCACTGTAACACTTATGGGTTCAGAAGTAATTATGAGCCATGTATTGGGTTCTAGTTTTTGAACGTTGTATCCTTGAGTGAATATTAGTGAGCTTTTACAGTTGTCGGGTACCTTCTGGACATTCTTTAGAAGTTGAGCTTCACATAACGCGTGTCAATAACGGTTTACATGCACTTAAGTCTTTGATCGGAATAAACATTAAAGAATCATCATTCTTTGCAAGATATTTTTGAGTGAAGGATAGCATATGATGTAAAACTGTTCTTTCATCGTATATAGGGATAGGATATAAATAAAAGACTGTTTAAGGATGCTGTTCGACTAAAGGGATTCTTAACACAAATATAAGATCGGTATATGTTTGAAATGCCTCTAGTTCAATGATTTCCAGATATTGTGCGATGCTCGAGTACTTTACTGCCAATGGAAGGTTACTTTTGACTAAATTTTGCGATACTTCCTGTAATGAGGTAATAAGATGTTCTGGTGTTAAAATTGAAGAGTGAATTATTTTCAGACGCGCGAATGTGATAGAATTTAAAACACATTTAAATTATCTTCTAAGTAGAGATAATTCTCCATAAGTTTTTCACACATTTCAAGTAGTGGGAGTTTTGATTCGACGTAGGCGACCTTATCATTAATTTTTCCGATAGTGTTTTCCAGCTTTATCATGTTATCGTTAAATAGTTTCTCGTCAATTCTAAGATTTTGGATAGTTTCGTTGAAGTTTTTAATTACGGATGTGGTCACACTTATTTGTTTTTTTTGTAAGTTCTCAATTTGAAGTTGGCCTTGATTTAAGCGATTTATGCTTTCGGTAAAGTATTTTCCATCGGCGGCGTCTAAATTGCCGGTGATTGCCTTAAAAAGGGTACCTCCCCATCAAGTATACCTCGTTTGTGTCTTTTAGTGTCCATGTGAATGTCAGTAAATTTCTGTTTGATTGAGTTAGAAATTTGATTGAGAATGTTAATGTGGGTTTGTACGTCTGCGCGAAAGTAGTTCATAGCAAAAGAATTGAAGTTAACAGTTTTTACAAGAGTTTGTAATATTCTGTTATTTGTTGTAAATACTTGTTCTAGTGTAGAAATGTTTCTGTGTACTAAAAGTGTCCATTTATCATTGGATACAGTTATTTCTGCTTCGTTATGTAAGTAGATACCTAAAATATTGTTTATTGGTTGTATTTGAAATTGGGGTACTGCTGACCCGAACAGCAGGCAAAACCTGAAACAGAAATTAACTTTCTGAGAACGGTTTCATTCGGTCGAAATTTACTTTTGATTTTGTTTGTTGCGGAGTTTCTGTGGATCTCCAGGATTTCGAAAGGACCATTGAATTTATTTTGGAGTTTGCCTTGATCTGGGATTCTTTAATATAGACTTTATCGCCTATTTCATAGTTAGGCAGATTATCAGAAACGTGTTCATCAAATCTGACTTTCGCTTTATGTTTTTGGATTTCCGTTCTTTCGCGAGCAATTTTATAATAGTGAGAGATACGATTATTGAGATCTCTGATGTACTTAGTTATCAGGGCTTGTTGGTTGTAGAGATTTTCTGTCGGTTCATGAGTTTTGTTTACAGAATTGTTATATGCAATGATTGCATAAGGGAGGATGTTAAAAGGGTGTTCGTCAGGATTTTCTAGTTTATGGATTCTAATCATCTCTAATAAGGTCGAGTGGAATCGTTCTAATGAACCATTTGACTGGGGATGTCCCACACTAGAATAAGATAGTTTGATGTCAAATAGCTTACACAAGTCTCTCATTAGTGTGTTGTCGAATTCCCTGCCATAATCACAATGTATCCGTAATGGAGCACCGAAGTGTTGGGAATAGAGTAGTAAGGTACTAACAACGGTTTTTGCGGATTTGTCGGTTATGGGGTAGGCCTGAGAGAATTTTGTTAGTTCGTCCCGGATAGTTAATGCGTAGTTTTTTGTCGGGACTTCTAGAATATCGATGTTGACGCGTTCAAAGGGTGTCCGTGGGGTTTCAGTAATGACAAGTGGGCTGTCGAGATTTTTCCGGTAAACTTTTGCTCTCTGGCAAGATTGACAGTTTTTGATAAAATTGTCAACGTCCTTAGTCAGTCCTTGCCAATTGTATTTTTCTTTTATTCTGCGGATAGTTTCATTGATACCTCGGTGTATATTATTTTTGCCGTTATGGAATTGGTCAAGAATGATGGGTATTTGGTCTTTCTCAACCGTTTGGACGATATTTTGGCAAACTTTCCATTTGATATCGATTTCGGAAAAGATAAACGAAAGCATTTCCAAAATGGGCAGTTCAATGTTATTCTCAACACAGAATACTTCATTTTCAGTAAACACATCTCTACTATTATACAGAGATGCGAAAAGAATCTCGTTGACTATTTCTGGGTCAGAAGGGAGAGGGACGATGTAATAGCGTCTTTTTCTGACACTTTTGCTTGCAAAGACATTTACTCTAGGGGTACGGAAATCAGCATTTTCCTCAAAAATGTCTTCGATGATGTCATGGTGAAAATTTTTCATGAGAGAGCCTTGGGGAAATACTAGGATGTTTTTGTTTCCTCGGTCTAGGAGTTGGCAATTAGAAAATTGAATTTTGTCGTAATCTATGAGAGAGACGGTTTGATATCGCTCGACAAAAGTTTTAAATTCTTCGGAGATTTGTTGGGGATTAATGGGACTTCTCGTCTGGGGTTCTTGTGAGTCATCGTCAGTTTCGTTTGTTGGGAGTACTGTAAATGGTGTTAGATGATTGTTTGCTTGAAATGATATGTATTCATTAAAGTTGTTAACTTTAATGCGAGAGAGCGCGTCGGCGTTTTTATTTACTTTGCCAGGTTTGTAAATTATTTGATAGTCGTACTCCTCGAGCTTAAGGCGCCATCTTACAAGTCTACTTCCAGGATCCTTTATAGAAAACAGCCAAGTTAACGGGCGGTGATCGGTCAGCAGTAAAAACTTACGGCCAAAAATTATCGGACGAAAGTGTTTAACCGCCCACACTATTGCAAGGAGTTCTCGTTCTATGGTTGAATACTTAGTTTCAGCATTGCAGAGAGTTCTGGAGGCATAGGCTACGGGTAAATCTTTACCTACGGGGCCTTGAGAGAGCACTGCGCCGATA
This sequence comes from Octodonta nipae, assembly GCA_034190945.1. Taxonomy (NCBI): domain Eukaryota; kingdom Metazoa; phylum Arthropoda; class Insecta; order Coleoptera; family Chrysomelidae; genus Octodonta; species Octodonta nipae. The sequence goes on along the minus strand of CM067222.1, from coordinate 51,884,937 downwards.
GCAAATGAACTGGCGTCGGTTGTAAGAATAAATGGCTCTTCAAAATTAGGGTATATGAGTATGGGAGTAGAAGTAAGGGCTCTTTTTAATTCGTCAAAAGATTTGACACATTCTGAATCAAACTGGAAAGGTGTGTCTTTTTGAAGTAATCTTTTCAAAGGTTTGAAATCTTGGCGAAATTGGGGATGAATCGCCTGTAATAACCAGCTAACCCTAAGAAGGACTTGATGTCTTTTGGGTTTTTGGTTGGGGAAAATTTAAGATACAATCTACCTTTGAGGGGTTAGGCTTCACGCCTTCGGGAGTTATAAGGTGGCCAAGATACGCGACCTCTTTGCGAAGAAACTCGCATTTGTCGGGTTGGATTTTTAGATTGGCTTTTCGCAATCGTTTGAAAACTTCAGAAAGTCGGGCTATGTGCTCATGTATAGTCGGAGAATAAACGATAATGTCGTCCATATAGACTAAACATCTCTCGTTTTGAACACCTAAAAGAATATTATCCATTACCCTTTGGAAGGTGGATGGAGCGTTTTTAAGACCGAAGGGCATTCTAACAAATTCGAAATGGCTATTATCAACTGTGAATGCTGTTTTTTGGATGTCTTTAGTATCGATTTCGATTTGGTGAAACCCGGAAGCTAAGTCGAGGGTGGTGAAGTATTGGCATTTGCCAAGTTGGTCAAGTAAATCCGAAATGTTCGGTAGGGGATATTTGTCGTCAACAGTAAGTTCATTTAATTTACGATAATCGACGACGACACGCCATTTTTGGGTACCAGATGCGTCTAGTTTTTTGGGAACTACCCAAATCGGGGATGACCATGGCGAATTAGACGGACGTATAATGCCTTGGTCAAGCATCTTTGATATCTGACTTTTTACCTCTTGTTTGTGTATTTGGGGGTACCGATATGACTTTGTGAAAGAGGGTTTTGCGTTATTAGTGTCTATCGAATGTTTGATTTCGTTTGTAAAGGTCAGTTGGTCACCTTCTAAATAGAATATGTCGGAATATTCGAGGCAAAGTTGAGAAATAAGTTCGGCTTCCTCCTCGTTCAGAGAACCGAAGTTGTTCCATAATTGTAGTTTGTCTATCAGGCTGGGTCAAGTTTTGAGAGTAATTTTCAGAAAGAATGTTTACGGAAAAATCGTTTATCGGCTCGAGTTCCAAATTGTCGAAATTAACAGTCTTGGGGATAGCATTTGCATTTAAAACTGAACTAAGGAATTCGCCTTTTTCATTAATTTTAACAAGGGCACGGGGAAGATAAACTTTTTCTATTTCGGCAGATGATAGGAAGGCATCAGTATTAGTGAGGTTATATTTTAATTTACATATTTGTTCTGTTCGGGGTTCTAAACAGATTGTATTAACCGGGATGCAGTTATTGAAAGTTGAAGGGTTCTGAGTACGTATGACAGTATCATCCGTAACTTTGTAGAGAGGTAAAGTTTTAAAATTAGTGACAAGTTGTTTGCTGTTAAAGTCTATAACGCAGTTATAGTGTTCAAGGAAATCTGAACCCAGTAATCCGTCGAATTCAATGTCGATGTTGCAAATATATACCTTGTGTGGGTCGGCGACATTGAAAGGTACAAGGGTGGATTCGTTGATTAAGATTTTCTGATCGGTGATTCCTTGGATGACTACGTTTTCGGGAAATCGTTGTTTGAAGCATTGGCAGGTTTCAGGTTTAAAAATTGAAAGTCCTGCACCCGTATCGATAAGAAGTTTATAGGTGTTTGAAGAGTCAGTAATATAATAAAGATTCTTTGAGTTGACGGAAAGAAGGGGTCTTACAGAAAGTTCTGTTCTGGGAAGTTGACATTGGGCGACTGTCCAGATTCATTGTCTGAATTTGGGTTTGAATTTCTGAAATTTCTTGGTCTGGAGGTTCTGACTGAGTGGGGGTCAAATGAAAATTTACTTGAGAAGAATCAGGTTCGTCAGAATAAAATTCGTATAACTGTTCAGTATTGAAATATTCTGGTTCATTGTTTTGTTCGAAATCATTAGGGTGATAATCTTGTACGTTTCTGTACTCATCGGGTAAAGAGGTGTAATGATTTTCGTTTTGAGAGTAGTTATAGTCATTGTGATATGGTCCGAATTGCAGATTGTTCAAGTGATGAGTCTTTGGTTGTTGGCGATGTTGATGTTTAAAGAAACTCGGGTTCGGTCTGTAATTGCCAGACATTTGGGGTTGTCTACTGGTAGATGGACGAAATTGTTGCTGTGAAAATTGTTGACTGGGATTAACATTTGTAGATTGATTTGCAGGTTGATTGGAAAAATGAGGGCGGTAATTCGAATAGTTCTGATTAGAATTCGGGTTGTGTTGAAATTGTCTCATTCTCAATAAGCATTCGTTGCTTAAATGGCCCATGCGTTTACAAAAAGAGCATTGTTTTGGAGGTGGACCGTTATTTGGTTTACGAGGGGGTTGTTGGAAACTTCTATTACCTGAAAATTTCTGGGTTTCTAAATGTGATAGTTGTGTTCTCGTTTAATTCTGGAAATGGCAGTGAGAATACTGCACGGGTCGCTAGCGCGAACGAGTTGACCAATTTTGGGCTCTAAACCCGTAAGAAGGCTATTAAGAGCCATTGACTCTATTAAGTCAATCTGTGCTTGTTTTTCTTTGATAGTTAAATTTTGCGTGTTTATAGCTGCTAGCATTTTCGCTTGATGCGTCTGGAGTCTAGCAGCGAAAGTGAGGGTTGATTCATTTGGAGTTTGCCGCATTCGTTGCAAGTCCTGTATGAGAGCCGAGAGATCCCGAGGATCTCCAAAATGACTTTCTAGGAGGGTTTGAATTTCGGCTAGTTGACTAGGGTTTCGCGAATTAATTAACTCAGCCGCTCTACCGCGTAACTTATTTTTGATATGGAGAATTAGCAGTACTTGCTGATTATCCGTTGCCATGCTGTAAGCAGTAATACAGGAGCATATGAAAGTGTTTAAAAATATCGGATTACCATCATACTCAGGAATTATGGCAAATATTTCCGATAGCTTATAGGGCTCTACAGTTGGTGTAGCTGCCTGTCTAGTCGTTGCCATTTTTAACATTGTATAGATTCGCACAATAAATCGAAATTAAATGTTGAATAAAAGTTTTAAATTGAAATGGTAGAAAATATACGGTTTATCGATTCAGTATTGAGTAATGTTTAATATAGTAATAACAAATTTAAAATAGGAATGTATAAATGGTAGATTAATAATAAACTAGAAATAATGTTTCAAATAGTTCGAAATATGTAAGTCAAAGAAATGGAAATAAAATAATATGATTATGTAAAATATATAGTTTCAAAATTATTTAGGAATGTAAGGTTATGAGGAATAAAATATTATATAAATGAAAGAACTGGGGGTCATTCAAAATAAAAAAAATAGTTACTTTATGTGATTCTTACGTTATTATTCCTCGCATCGGACTGTTCTCCGCGTCACTTAGCACTGGTTAGCCTGGTTGCGTTTTCCCTTGCTAGTACTTGGTAGTTGTTGTCCTTTTCAAGTAGGTTTTGTCCACAATGATTTAGAAATCTCCACAGTCAGTTAGTATTCACGTGTTCTAACTGTGTTGGACAATCCTACTGACTGCGCCAATTTTATATTCACTTTGATTCAATTCACTTTTTAAAAAAATTATTTATTTAGAAACATACAAAATTAAAATTGAACAATTAAAATAGTTAAAGTACTTGAATAACTTAATACTATAAATGATATTATTTGAATGACAACACGAGAACGTTTCCAGTTGCTTTTATAGCATTGACAAAAGTGCTGATGCAAGTCAGCGTTTTTACTGGTTAAACGGACTCGTGTAGGTTTCCGGGAAGTTGTTTGCATATAATTCAAGATGTAATTTGATATCCCTGAGAAGTCACGTACGCTTTAAATTCCGTTGACTTCTCGACTGTGTGAACTAAGTGCTGATATATTTTGCATATAACATATATATATATATATATATATATATATATATATATATATATATAAGGTGAGTTTTTTTTGATGATCAGTATAAAAAAGTGTAAATATCAAAATTGAAGGGAATTGTATCCCAAATTTGATTGTCATGTCCTCGTTTGCGTGACAGCTCTCGTTTTCGAGATATGACACAAACTTATCAGTTTTTGAATGGAAACCATAGTTGGCTATGACCTCAAAAAATCGGGCATTTTTAGAGCTTTTCAACGGATATAAACTCGATATAGTTATTCATAAAAATAACAGAGTTATGGATACTTTTCTCTCTTATTTTCACTTTTAACGTAGTTAGCCATGAAATAGATTGATTTATTAATAACTATTCCAATCAATTTCTTCAATTGCTTGTAATACTGCCTCCTTTAGGTCACCAACTGTCTCATTCTTTCTTTTGTATACTTTGTTTTTTAGCGCACTCCATAAATAGAAGTCTATAACTGCCAAATCGGGAGACCGGGGTGGCTATTCGCGTAGGCCATTTTCATAGATATTATCTAAGTGTTGTCTTACTAATAACGAGTTATGAGCAGGTGCTCCATCATGTTGGAATCACTCAATTTGTAAACGAGTTCTCAAATTCAAATTATGCAACATGTCTTGAAAAGTGTATTGCAAGAAATGCAAGTAGCGCTCCCCAGTCAGTGATTCGTCATAGATAAAATGCCCCAGAATAGCAGACCCTATCATCACCAAACATTAAAACCAAATTTTATTTGGGGTCGTCTTTGTTCTACATGGAAAGGGTTTTCTTTAGCCCAGATATGTTCATTGTGTCTATTGAACATACCGCTGTCATCTGACCATAACACCTTTAATGGAAACTGTGGATTGTCAAGGCACATGTCTCTAAACCATATAGAAAACAAAATACGTCGATGTTCATCACCAGCATGCAAAGTTTGAGAAACTGAAAGTTTGTACGGGTGGAAGTTGTGCGCTTTCAGTACATTAACTACAGTTCGTTGAGATGTGCCAGCTTCTGCCGCAATCTCACGAGTTGATGTAGATGGATTTTGATTTACCATTGCCAAAACATTTATTTGTGCTCCTTCGTTAATTTGATTAACCTCCTTTGGTGGTTTAGTAAAAGATCCATATCTGCGCAAACTATGGTAAAGCCTCTTAAATGTACATAGAGCAGGTTGACGACGATTAAAATATCTATGAAAGTAATCCTCAGCTGCACGAACTGAATTTTTATGGCATATGATATAACATTTCACCATATTTAGTTTTTCTTCGTTAGAATATTCCATTTGATCACGAAAACTTGTCAATATCGACTGTGAGTTCAGCACTAGTAATGGAATTACTCTCAAATGAGGAAACATCAAAGTGAAAACAATCTTTTTCATAATTAACTGATACTACAATTGCAATTTCCACAAATTACGTTTTTTGAAAACTGTCCGACGCGTTTCGACTAATGTCTTTGTCAAGGAACTAGACTAACTGACAAAGACATTAGTCGAAACGCGTCGGACAGTTTTCAAAAAAAGTAATTTGTGGAAATTGCAATTGTAGTATCAGTTAATTATTATAATGAATTTCCAACAAGTATCGGCCGAATCAATTCAGAATCTTTTTCAAGGCTACCTACGTTAAAAGTGAAAATAAGAGAGAAAAACATGCATAACTCCGTTATTTTTATGAATAACTATATCGAGTATAATACTCGTTGAAAAGCTCTAAAAATGTCCGATTTTTTGAGCTCATAGCCAACTATGGTTTCCATAAAAAAAAAGATAAATTTGTGTCATATCTCGAAAACGATAGCTGGAACGCAAACGAGGGCAATCATATTCGGGATACAATTTCCTTCAATTTTGATATTTACACTTTTTTATAACATCAAAAACAAACGAGCTAGAGAGATTTGACTAAATCGACAGAATTTCGTTTTTTCAAAATATCTAGTAAGCCATGACTTTTTACAAAAATCCGAAAATTGGGCCAGTAAAACTGCAAATCTTTCCCAATTTAACTATTGCTCTATCTCCGCTAGTTTCCGAGATCCCCATACTGACCAAAAAATATTCAAACAGGTTACGGATGGACTAGTTGAAAAAATAACTCAGATCCTGGAAAACCGTAACAAAACAGAGAAACAACAGCAAGAGGAAATTCAACAAAGGTTAGTGAAATCTATAGATGAAAAACAACATAATTTAATGGAAGGATTATTCTCGAAATTTTAACAAAAACAAGATCAAATTGAATTAAAACGACAAATGATTTTAAAATATTTAAAGAAAAACAAGACCAAACGGAAGAAAAAAGACAACTGCAATTTGAAGAATTAATGCAAATATTAGCACAAGTTAATGCGACAGTTAATGAAAGAATGCAAATAGTTAAGTCAGATATAAAAGAGATAAATGATGACATTAAGACCACAAAAAATACCGTGGAAACTCTTGAAACCAAAGTAGACCTCGATTCCATCCAAAGCCAGATAAAATTTGAAATCACTTCAATTCAAAACACAGTTTAAGACCAAACAGTTCCATTTAAAAAACAGTACAAAGTGAAGTACAAGATACAATCAGTGCCATCCAAGACAAGGTAGAAACGGAATTTAAAAAAATGCAACAGGACTTACAGCGAGGGAAATACCAGAACACCATGAATACCAAAGGTTCCGTTAGCAAACCACCCACAGTTGATGGCAGCTCATCTTGGCCCATGTATAAACAGCAATTTGAAGGCGTGGCTACAGCTAATGGATGGGATAACCAAGAAAAATTTACATCTCTTGTAATTTCCTTAAGAGGTCCGGTCTTAGAACTCATTCAAAGCATTCCAGTCAATGAACAAGGCAATTTTTACAAGATCGTTGCTATCCTGGACAAAAGATACGACAATCAGTCGTTCAGCCAAGTATATCAGGTGCAACTAAGTGGAGAAATGCAAAAATCTGGAGAGAGCCTTTAAGAATTCGAAGCAGAGGTTAGACGTTTAGTGCACTTGTCCTACCCAGACCTGCCAGCGGAAACTAAAGATCAATTGGCCAGACAGAGTTTCTAAACGGTATCAGAGATGTGGAAGTACAAAGAAATCTAAAACTAAGTGGCGTCAAGAAAAGTAATGAAGCGTTGGAAGTAGAGGCCGTATGAACATGTCCAAGTCGAGTGTCCGTACAGTTTCCTTCAACCACGAAGAGCCAGTAGAGACCATCATCAATTGCCAAGAAGAGTACCAGACATCGGGGAAGGAGACAGGGCCCAGTAAAGAGTTTCTAGAACAGTTTGGCGACCATTTGAAACATCTTACACCAGAGGAACAGAAGAAAGCCAATCAATTTATTACTGGCAAATTTTTAGTAGCCAGGATGGAACCATCGGTCGCACCAACATGATTCAGCACCGAATAGATACCGGAAAGGCTCAACCCATCAGAATACCACATAGGCGACTACCCTTGGGGCAACAACATGCCGTCAAGGAAATGTAATTAATTGTTTAAATTTTGATTTTGTATGTTTTAAATAAATAATCTTTTTTAAAAAGTGATTTGAATCAAAGTGAATATAAAATTGGCGCAGTAAGTAGGATATTCCAGACCCAGCTAGAACACGAAGATTTCTAACTAGTTGTGGTGGTTTCCAAGCCTTTGCAGAATAGAACCTAGTTGAAAAGGACAACAACTACCAAGTACTAGCAAGGGAACACGCAACCAGGCTAACCAGTGCTAAGTGACGTGGAGAACAGTCCGATGCGAGGAATAATAACGTAAGAATCACATAAAGTAACTATTTTATTTTGATTTTATTTTGAATGACCACCAGTTCTTTCATTTATATAATATTTTATTCCTCATAACTTTACCCTTCCTAAATAATTTTGAAATGATATATTTTACATAATCATATTATTTTATTTCCATTACTTTGACTTACATATTTCGAAGTATTTGAAACATTATTTCAAGTTTATTTACCATTTATGGAATGTCTTCGATGGCACATTCCATAGAGAATATTCAAAAAAATGTATGAATTAGATGTTGCGGTTTTAGTTCAATGCTGGTTCAGTGCAAGTATATAACTGACGAAGGACCTTTAGCGGAACAATCAATAAACACGTGCCGTCACATAAACGAATCACCAAATAAAAGTTATCACTAACCTTTTAGTCGAAGCTCTGGTGTTTTCTTGGGTCTTCTTTCTTCAGAGGCTAGCCCCGTAACAGTTTCTTAGAGTGTTGTCTGGACAACACGTTACACAAAAAATAGCGACGTAATGTTCATTGATTGAGCATACAAAAAATGCGGGTTTAACAACAAATGATGCGCTTTTGTAAACACAAAAGAAACAAAATGAAAGCGGTTTAGCGGTCGTTACGAACGAAGCTACTAACTCGCGGAATCGTTACGCAAAAAACAACAATAAGCGCCGTCTCTTCAGACGGGATCAAAGCGTGACCGAATAGTTCGGAGCACAATACACGAATCTCCCAAGCGTCCTAACAGCTAGGGAACCGAAACACGAATGTCAATACTGTCTATATTTTACACGCAAAAAACACTTACAATTAGCATTAGCGCGACGGAAAGTTTTAGAAAAGGTGCAGAAGTTTAAAAATCAATGAAGTAATTCAATCAAATTGAAAACAATACACTAAACGCACCATTCCGCCAGTCTTGAATTACTTATTTCAAAACTAAGGGTCCACTGACAGTGGACAAAGCTTTACAAGAGGTCACTTCAAAGTACCACTTGCAGTTCTAAATGTAGCAACGCGTACAACACCATCACCTCAAGGATGTACGTCAATAATGCGCCCTAATGGCCAATTCAAAGGAGGTGAAGTGTCTTGCTTCAAAATAACAAGAGTACCTGGCTTAACAACCTCCGAGGGATCAGTCCATTTACTCCGTTGATGAAGAGTATGTAAATATTCTTGCGACTAACGTTTCCAGAATGCCTGATGCAAACGACTCAGTAACTGCCATCTGTTGAGACGATTAGATGGGACAGATAAGAAATCAGATTCAGGAGATGCTGTTAAAGGTTCCATGGTAAGAAACATTCCAGGACTCAAGGCGGTAAGATCCGATGGATCGTTGCTACAAGGGGTTATAGGTCGCGAGTTTAAAACTGCTTCGACCTGTGCAAATACAGTAGAAAGTTCTTCGTAGGTTAGGATTTGATCTCCAACGACACGTCTTAAGTGAGCTTTAACGGATTTAATTCCGCTCTCCCATAGTCCTCCAAAGTGAGGAGCCGAAGGGGGATTGAAATGCCAAGAAATGGTTTCTCGTGCAGCAGTAGCTCTAAAAGCTTTCAAGATCTGCTTGTGAGCACACACAAAATTAGTACCACAATCACTATATATATGGCTACATCGACCACGACGTGCAATGAATCGTCGCAAAGCTGCCAAGAATGCATCAGCAGACAAATCTGATACGAGTTTTAGATGAACAGCTTTCGTTGCAAAGCACTTAAACAGGCACAGATAAGCCTTTAAAGTTTTCGACCCATCTAGTTTTAGCCATGGTTATAGTGAAGGGACCAGCAAAATCTACTCCAACATGAGAAAAGGGTTTCAATTGTGAAACCCGGGAAATGGGCAAATTTCCCATGAAGTGTTGGTAAGCAGAAGGATTAAGCTTCCAACAAGAAACACATTTAGAAATGACACCACGAATTACTTTCTTTGCGGATAGAATCCAAAATCGTTGCTGCAAAAGAAATTGAACGGTTTGGATTCCTGCGTGAAGATTGGTGACATGACAATCTTCGACAATTAGATTAGTCAAACGACTTTTACTTGGTAGCAGTGCGGGAAATTTAGTGTCAAACGGCAATGGAGCATTAGCCAATCTACTACCAACTCTAAGAGTTCCCTGTTCATCAAGAAACGGCGAAAGTTTACGAAGCGATTTGGGCAAAAGTTTTCGTTCTCGAAGAAGGGAAATCTCTTTAGAAAAATATTGATCTTGAACATAGCGAACAATGCGAAGCTGAGCCTGATATAACTCAGCAGCTAAAAATGATCCAGAGCCCCTACGGTCTGGATTGCGGGCGTTATCAACAAAGTGACAAATATGAGCTATAATGCGGGTAATGCGATTAATAGAAGAATGTTCTTCTAACAAAGTACCAAATAAATTTGGTGAAGCGGTGACTTGAAGCGCCACTATACGGGCTTCAGTCATAACTAGCGGTGACATGCTTGAGTCTGAGCAAGCATGTGGCAAACAAGCGGTAATCAAAAATTGTGGGCCTTTCCACCAAAGTGTATTACCTAATAACTCTGATGGCAAAGTGCCGCGGGAACCCAAATCAGCGGGGTTATCACAAGATTGAATGTAAAACCAATGCGAAGAAGACAATTTTTCCTGAATATAAGCAACTCGATTACTGAAAAATGTCTTCCAACGGTGCGGGGAAGAACTAAGCCATGAAAGGACTACCGTGGAATCTGACCAGCAACGAATCACCTTGCATAACAAACGACTATTGAATTGCTCATAAACATAATGAGCCAACTTAGCGGTAAGAACTGAAGCACACAGTTCCAATCTGGGAAGTGACAAAGTTTTCAAAGGGGCAAGTTTTGATTTAGACAACACAAAAAAACTTTGACGAAATCCAGATGCGGTTTCGAACACAAAATAAACAACAGCGGCATAACCTTTCTCAGAAGCATCACCAAATGCGTGAACTTCACAACTAGAAAAGTTTTCTATAGCAAGCAGGCGAGGCAAAACTAAATTGTGCAAGGTCAACAAAATAGCGATAATGTCTTGCTACAATTTGGGACCGATAAACAAAAAAAATTCAAAGATAACCGATGAGGTATCTTAGCGGATGCATTAAACACTACACGAAGTTTGGTGGTTCTACTATCAGGTTTCAAAACACAATGATGCGGTATGTAGTAACAATCAGAAGAAGCAGATGGATCGGGAACCAACTCCATATGATCCAGATCCAAATACTTTTTGAGAAAATCACAATATTGTTTGTAGAGATCTGGTTGCTGTGGAAGACGTCTTTCTAAAGGGTAGAAACGTTGTAGGGCGAGATTATACATTGCATCAAAAGCAGGAAATGTATTTCGAAAAGGAAGGGGCACAACGAATCTACCTGAATCCAATCTCCTGCATCCATCGGAAAATATTTTTTCGCAGATAAGATCATCAGGGGACTTAACCAGTGCGTTAGGAACATCTTCAATTGTCCAGAACCTTTGGAGTGAATCATCTAATGATACTACATCTTCAATTTGACAAAAAAAGCGAAGTTGGGTTTATGACTGACTGACAGTGAGAGTTAACAGAACTCGAAGACACTCTACCCATAAGGATGTAACCAAACACAGTGTTAATAGCATCAGGAACACCTTCCTTTCCCAGAAGACGTCCATCCAACAAAATTTGAGAAAATATATCGGAACCTAACAAAAGGTCATTAACGCCTGGGCTATTGAACCCAGGATCAGCAAGTTTCAAATTGGTGAGATGTGCCATATTAGCCATGTTAATGGGCGCAACAGGCATATCATTGCAAATGCGGGGTAAAACAATAGTATCAACAACAAAATTGCGCTCACGCATTACTATAGAGCGAAGAGAAAGGGTAAGAGAGCTCTCAGCAGAGGGACTCTGCATAGAACCTGGCCCGTTGAGTTGTATCGAAGCGGGCATAGGTCGGAAGCCAAGGCGTTTCACAGCCTTGCTCGCAATGAATGATGTCAGGCTACCAGAATCTAGCAGACATCGCAAAGTTTGATAAGAACCGTGCTTATCTAATACCTGAACTAAAGCGGTAGATAACAAGACATTTGAATTGTATGACAAAAGTGAACTATGACAAGAAGTCTGCGGTAGAGAAGTTTCGGGACTTTCAACAGTATTAATAGTACTGGATCCACCAGATGTGGAAGCCAGGTTTGCGGGGGGAGCACTAGATTCAGACCGAATGCCTGAATCACCACGATTTACAAAATGAAGCAATGTGTGATGGCGTTGTTTGCAGTTGCGGCAAGTGGATAAAGATTTACAGCGATTCAACCGATGAGAATCTCCTAAGCAGTTAAAACAAAGTCTAAAATCTTTAACAAACTTAAACCGCGCGGATACTGATTTGTTCAAGAATTCAGAACATTTGTAAATCGCATGATCGGATTTACAAACTAAACAATTTCTATTCTTAGTGACAAACAAAGATGTAGTGAAACGGGAAGAATGTTGCTTTGAATTCAATGGTAACTTTTTTTCAACACTTCGCTTTGCCTTGCGGGATAATTCAACATGTTCAAAGGCATCGCAATGCTTCGACAAAAAATCAACAACTTCCGAACGGATCGGAAAGTCATCTTGAGCGGTCACAGTACCATGGTAAAGTTCAAATTTAGCGGCTAAATTCTTTGGAACTCGTTTCAACATCATCTGAACGATACAAAAATCCCACTGATTTACTGGTAAACCCAAATTCTTCAGTGCTTCCAAATTATCACTGAACTCATCCAATAACTTCCGAACCTCTGAAGGGCTATCTGAAGTTAGTTGGGGGAATTGTTCTAAAGCTGACCAGACTCCGCGATTAAACGAGTTCGCTTGAATTTTTTCAAAAGTGTTTTATAAGCACTCACGTAATTGTTTTGTGTTAGTTTAAAATTCTTAATAGCCTCAAAAGCAAGCCCTTTTAAAGCTAACTGCAAATATTTGAACTTCTGCATAGTACTGAGTTTTTCATTATTGTGAATTAATGAATCAAACAAATCAATAAAAGTACCAAATTCCAATATGTCTCCACTAAATGAAGGCAAATCAATTCGCGGCAAAGCAACACTTTCCTGTTTTCGAGCTATATGTTGTGGCGTAGAATTCTGAACAGATTTCAGTTTAGCAAAAATAGACCTAATTGAATAAAACAATTTTTCAAATTTATTGCGTATGTCATCCTCAAAGTCAAAATCATCGTGTGCATCTGAAATTAATCCAACAATGGAATTGTGATGCTTAAAAAATTCGGAATGGATTGAATCAATCATATCAATCATGCTAAAAAACAACTCAACGTCGTCACCTCTTAAGGCTTTCTAGGCAGCAAAATAGATATCTTCTAATCTTTTAAACTCCAATTGTCGATGATTTTTAAATTTACGTAAATTTTCAGCGGTTTTTGACATCTTAACAATAAATTAAAATCACTGTAACGCCACTGAACAAATCTAACACGATAGAACGAAAACAAAATACTATTCCAAAAATGTACAATTTTTTACTGTTGAAGTCGAAAGTATGAATTATCTGACCCAATTTCAAATAAATTCAAAACAATTTAGCAAAATAAATAAACAAACAAAACGATCTTTTGTAAGGTTTTTAACGCGACAAAAAAAGATGCTTTTTATTTCCAACGGAATGAGTGAATATCCCGAACTTGCTTTCTCTTCTAACAAATAAAGAAACGAAAATTCAATGCGGTTTTCAACAATAATTGCAACGAAAAATCAATGTTTTGATCATTAAACTTTACACGAAATTAACTCAAATGTATCCGGCCCGGAGTTGGACCAAATTATGTAATTTATTCGATAATCTTTGCACGAAATTAACTCAAACTGCATCCGGCTCGAAGTTGGACCAAATTATGGAATGTCTTCGATGGCACATTCCATAGAGAATATTCAAAAAAATGTATGAATTAGATGTTGCGGTTTTCGTTCAATGCTGGTTTAATGCAAGTATATAATTGACGAAGGACCTTTAGCGGAACAATCAATAAACACGTGCCGTCACATAAACGAATCACCAAATAAAAGTTATCACTAACCTTTAAGTCGAAGCTCTGGTGTTTTCTTGGGTCTTCTTTCTTCAGAGGCTAGCCCCGTAACAGTTTCTTAGAGCGTCGTCTGGACAACACGTTACACAAAAAATAGCGACGTAATGTTCATTGATTGAGCATACAAAAAATGCGGGTTTAACAACAAATGATGCGCGGTCGTTACGAACGAAGCTACTAACTCGCGGAATCGTAACGCAAAAAACAACAATAAGCGCCGTCTCTTCAGACGGGATCAAAGCTTGACCGAATAGTTCGGAGCACAATACACGAATCTCCCAAGCGTCCTAACAGCTAGGGAACCGAAACACGAATGTCAATACTGTCTATATTTTACACGCAAAAAACACTTACAATTAGCATTAGCGCGACGGAAAGTTTTAGAAAAGGTGCAGAAGTTTAAAAATCAATGAAGTAATTCAATCAAATTGAAAACAATACACTAAACAAATTGCGGGAACGCACCAACATTCTTATTTAAAATTTGTTATTACTCTATTAAACATTCCTCGATATTGGATTTTGATAAACTAGATATTTACCATTTACATTTAAAACCTCAACATTTAATTTTTATTTATTGTGCGAATTTATACAATTATAAAAATTGCCACCACTAGACAAGCAGCTACACCAACCGTAGAACCCTAAAAGCTATCGGAAATATTTGCCATAATTCCTGAGTATGATATTTTTGAATACTTTCATATGCTCCTGTAATACTGCTTACAGCATGACAACGGATAATCAGCAAGTATTGCTAATTCTCCATATCAAAAATAAGTTACGCGGTAGAACTGCTGAGTTAATTAATTCGAGAAACCCTAGTCAACTAGCTGAAATTCAAACCCTCCTAGAAAATCATTTTGGAGATCCTAGGGATCTCTCGGCTCTTATACAGGACTTGCAAAGAATGCGGCAAACTCCTAATGAATCCCCTCTTACATTTTCTGCTAGACTTCAGACGCATCAGGCGAAAATGCTAGCAGCCATAAAAAAACAAAACTTAACTGTTAAAGAAAAACAAGCACAGATTGACTTGAGTCAATGGCTCTTAATAGCCTCCTTGCGGGTATTCTCACTGCCATTTCCAGAATTAAACGAGAACTACAACTATCACATTTAGAAACCCAGAAATTTTCAGGTAATAGAAGTTTCCAACAACCCTCTCATAAACCAAATAACGCCCCACCTCCAAAATAATGCACATTTTGTAAACTAATGGGCCATCTAAGCAATGAATGCTTATTGAGGATGAGACAATTTCAACACAACCCGAATTCCAATCAGAATTATTCCAATTATCGCCTTCATTTTTCCAATCAACCTGCTAATCAATCTACAAATGTTAATCCCAGTCAACAATTTGTCCAGCAACAATTTCGGCCATCTACCAGTAGACAACCCCAAATGTCTGGCAACTACAGACCGAACCCGAGTTTCTTTAAACATCAACAACGCCAACAACCAAAGACTCATCACTTGAACAATCTGCAATTCGGACCATATCACAATGACTATAACTATTCTCAAAGCGAAAATGAATACAACCCTTTACCCAATGAGTACGGAAACGTACAACAATATTACCCTAATGATTTCGAACAAAACGGTGAACCAGAATATTTCAACACTGAACAGTTTAACGAATATTATTCTGATGAACCTGATTCTTCTCAAGTAAATTTTTATTTGACCCCCACTCAGTCAGAACCCCCAGACCAAGAAATTTCAGAAATTAAAATCCAAATTCAGACAATGAATCTGGACGACTTCAGCCCGAATGTCAACTTGCCAGAACAGAACTTTCTGTAAGACCCCTTCTTTCCGTCAACTCCAAGAATCTTTATTATATTACTGATTCTTCAAACACCTATAAACTTCTTATCGATACGGGTGCAGGACTTTAAATTTTTAAACCTGAAACCTGCCAACGCTTCAAACAACGATTTCCCGAAAACGCAGTCATCCAAGGAATCACTGATCAGAAAATCTTAATGAACGAATCCACCCTTGTACCTTTCAATGTCGCCGACCCACACAGGTGTATATTTGCAACATCGACATTGAATTCGACGGATTACTGGGTTCAGATTTCCTTGAACACTATAACTGCGTTATAGACTTTAACAGCAAACAACTTGTCACTAATTTTAAAACCTTACCACTCTACAAAGTTACGGATCATACTGTCATGCGTACTCAGAACCCTTCAACTTTCAATAACTGCATCCCAATTAATACAATCTCTTTAGAACCCCGAACAGAACAGATATGTAAATTGAAATGTAACCTCACTAACACTGAGGCTTTCCTATCATCTGCCGAAATTGACAAGGTTTATCTTCCCCGTGCCCTTGTTAAAATTAATGAAAAAGGCGAATTTCTTACTTTAATTTTAAATGCAAACGCTATCCCCAAAACTGTTAATTTCGACAATTTGGAACTCGAACCGATAAACAATTTTTCCGTAAACATTCTTTCCGAAAATTACTCACTAAACTTAACCCAGCCTGATAGACAAACTACAATCATGGAACCACTTCGGTTAGAACATCTGAATGATGAGGAAGCCGAAATTATTTCTCAACTTTGTCTCGAATATTCCGATATATTCTATTTAGAAGGTGACCATCTGACTTTTACAAATGAAATCAAACATTCAATAGACACTAATAACGCGAAACCCTCTTTCACAAAGTCATATCGGTACCCCCAAATACACAAACAAGAGGTAAAAAGTCAGATATCAAAGATGCTTGACCAAGGCATTATATGTCCGTCTAATTCGCCAGGGTCATCCCCGGTTTGGGTAATTCCCAAAAAACTAGAAGCATCTGGTACCCAAAAATGGCATGTCGTCGTCGATTATCGTAAACTAAATGAACTTACTGTTGAGGACAAATACCCCCTACCGAACATTTCGGATTTACTTGACCAACTTGGCAAATGCCAATACTTATACTCTCGACTTAGCTTCAGGGTTTCACCAAATCGAAATCGATACAAAAGACATCCAAAAAATAGCATTCACAGTTGATAATGGTCATTTTGAATTCGTTAGAATGCCCTTCGGTCTTAAAAACGCTCCATCCACCTTCCAAAGGGTAATGGATAATATTATTTTAGGTGTTCAAAACGAGAGATGTTTAGTCTATATAGACAACATTATCGTTTATTCTCCGACTATACATGAGCACATAGCCCGACTTTCTGAAGTTTTCAAACAATCGCGAAAAGCCAATCTAAAAATCCAACCCGACAAATGCGAGTTTCTTCGCAAAGAGGTCGCGTATCTTGTCCCCCTTATAACTCCCGAAGGCGTGAAGCCTAACCCCTCAAAGGTAGATTGTATCTTAAATTTTCCCCAACCAAAAAACCCAAAAGATATCAAGTCCTTCTTAGGGTTAGCTGGTTATTACAGGCGATTCATCCCCAATTTCGACGAATTAAAAAGCGCCCTTACTTCTACCCCCATACTCATATACCCTAATTTTGAAGAGCCATTTATTCTTACAACCGACGCCAGTTCATTTGCTATCGGCGCAGTGCTCTCTCAAGGCCGCGTAGGTAAAGATTTACCTGTAGCAGATGCCTCCAGAACTCTCTGCAATGCTGAAACTAAGTATTCAACCATAGAACGAGAACTCTCTTCAGTGTCTTGATAAAAAAACTGTCGGTTCTTGGTTTTTCAAGTGAAATATTGTCATTCATAACTTCATACTTACTCGCACGAACCCAAAGGGTAAATATAGGTACTGTCTTCTCCCGTCATTATATTGCCACCTCAGGAGTACCCCAGGGTAGCATCTTGGGTCCTCTCTTGTTTTTGATTTTTATCAATGACTTACCCGATAGCCGGAAGACCTGCGTTGGGTTGTTGTTTGCTGATGATTTCAAACTATTTAAACCCATTAATGGCATAAATGATGTTGTTGCACTTCAAAACGACTTAAATTTGGCGCTTAATTGGTTTAGAGAAAACAAAATGTTTGTTAATACCCAAAAATGTTGTGTTGTTTCCTTCTCCCGAGAAAGTCAATATATCTATGGAAGACTATTACATTGGAAATTGTAAGGTTAAGAGGTGTAAAGAGGTTAAAGATCTGGGGGTAGTCTTTCAAGATAACTTCAAATTCAATACCCATTTCAGCTACCTGATAAACAAAGCATACAAAGTTCTTGGATTTGTCATATGTAATAGCCAAAATTTGAGTGTAAAAACAACCATAAGACTTTATATATCTATGGTGAGGCCTCAGCTTGAGTATGCCTCTAACATTTGGTCACCAAATTGTTACACCCAAAGTAACGAAATTGAAAAAGTTCAAAAACGTTTTCTGCGCTATCTCTATATCAAAAAGAATGGTATATATCCCTTGAACCATCAAGGGATAAGATACCAATCTTATAGATCAATGTTGGCAATATTCCATCTCTGTTCTTTGAGTACGAGGAGAAAGACCTATGCTGTTATCTTTATATATAACATTCTAAATAACAGAAAATATTTCGATTGTGGCTTGATCAATAGCGTTAAGTTTAGGGTCCCCAAAATTAGCTTAAGACTACTCTCATCTAATCTCTTCTACATTAACAACGGAAGCCCTTCGCTCTTCACTTATCTACTCAGTGTCTGCAATGATATGCTGCCCAATAACATAGTTCCTGACCTATTTAACATCAAATTTGGTGAGCTTAGGCGCATATTATTGCTGCATCAGGATGCAATCCTTTCATGATATTGGCATGTCTGTGACATTGTCAAATACTTGTGTACTGTTTAACCCTTCACATGTAAGTACCTATTTGGTGTTTGTAGAGAGAATAAGTAAATAAATAAATAAATAACTCCTTGCGATAGTGTGGGCGGTTAAACACTTTCGTCCGATAATTATTGGCCGTAAGTTTTTACTTCTAACCGATCACCGCGCGTTAACTTGGCTGTTTTCTATAAAGGATCCTGGAAGTAGACTTGCAAGATGGCGCCTTAAGCTCGAGGAGTACGACTATCAAATAATTTACAAACCCGGCAAAGTAAATAAAAACGCCGACGCTCTCTCTCGCATTAAAGTTAACAACCTTAATGAATACATATCATTTCAAGCAAACAATAATCTAACACCATTTACAGTACTCCCAACAAACGAAACTGACGATGACTCACAAGAACCCCAGACAAGAAGTCCCATTAATCTCCAACAAATCTCTGAAGAATTTAGAACTTTTGTCGAGCGATATCAAACCGTCTCACTCATAGATTACGACAAAATTCAATTTTCTAATTGCCAACTCTTAGACCGAGGAAACAAAAACATCCTAGTATTTCCCCAAGGCTCTCTCATGAAAGATTTTCACCACGACATCATCGAAGACATTTTTGAGGAAAATGCTGATTTCCGTACCCCTAGAGTAAATGTCATTGCAAGCAAAAGTGTCAGAAAAAGACGCTATTACATCGTCCCTCTCCCTTCTGACCCAGAAGTAGTCAACGAGATTCTTTTCGCATCTTTGTATAATAGTAGAGATGTGTTCACTGAAAATGAAGTATTCTGTGTTGAGATCAACATTGAACTGCCAATTTTGGAAATGCTTTCGTTTATCTTTTCCGAAATCGATATCCAATGGAAAGTTTGCCAAAATATCGTCCAAACGGTTGAGAAAGACCAAATACCTATCATTCTCGACTAATTCCATAACGGCAAAAATAATATACATCGAGGTATCAATGAAACTATCCGCAGAATAAAAGAAAAATACAATTCTCAAGGACTGACTAAGGACGTTGACAATTTTATCAAAAACTGTCAAACTCGCCAAAGAGCAAAAAAAAATCTCGACAGCCCACTTGTCATTACTGAAACCCCACGGACACCCTTTGAACGCGTCAACATCGATATTCTAGAAGTCCCGACAAAAAACTACGCATTAACTATCCGGGACGAACTAACAAAATTTTTTCAGGCCTACCCCATAACCGACAAATCCGCATAAACCGTTGTTAGTACTTTACTACTCTATTTCCAACACTTCGGTACTCCATTATGGATACATTGCGATTATGGCGGGGAATTCGACAACGTACTAATGAGAGACTTGTGTACACTATTTGACAGCAAACTATCCTATTCTAGTGTGGGACATCCCCAGTCAAATGGTTCATTAGAACGATTCCACTCGACCTTATTAGAGATGATTAGAATCCATAAACTAGAAAATCCCGACGAACACCCTTTTAACATCCTCCCTTATGCAATCATTGCATATAACAATTCTGTAAACAAAACTCATGGATTCACCCCTTACGAACTTGTTTACGGACATACTTCGAGTAGGACTCCAGAAACGCTCTACAACCAACAAGCTCTGATGACTAAGTACATCAGAGATCTCAATAATCGTATCTCTCACTATTATATAAAATTGCTCGCGAAAGAACGGAAATCCAAAAACATAAAGCAAACGTCAGATTTGATGAACACGTTTCTGAAAATCTCCCTAACTATCAAATAGGCGATAAAGTCTATATTAAAGAATCCCAGATCAAGAACAAACTCCAAAATAAATTAAATGGCCCTTTCGAAATCCTGGAGATTCACAGAAACTCCGCAACATTACTAAACCCTAAAACCAACCAAAAATCAAAAGTAAATCTCTACCGAATGAAACCGTTCTCAGAAAGTTAATTTCTGTTTCAGGTTTTGCCTGCTGTTCGGGTCAGCAGTAGCCCAATTCCAAATACAACCAATAAACAATACTTTAGGTATCTACTTACATAACGAAGCAGAAATAACTGTATCCAATGATAAATGGACACTCTTAGTACACAGAAACATTTCTGCACTAGAACAAGTATTTACAACAAATAACAGAGTATTACAAACTCTTGTAAAAACTGTTAACTTCAATTCTTTTGCTATGAACTACTTTCGCGCAGACATACAAACCCACATTAACCTTCTCAATCAAATTTCTAACTCAATCAAACAGAAATTTACTGACATTCACATGGACACTAAAAAACACATATACTTGATGGGGCAGGTACCCTTTTTAGGCAATCACCGGCAATTTAGACGCCGCCGACGGAAAATACTTTACGGAAAGCATAAACCGCTTAAATCAAGGCCAACTTCAAATTGAGAACTTACAAAAAAACCAAATAAGTGTCACCACATCTGTAATCAAAAACTTCAACGAAACTATCCAAAATCTTAGAATCGACGAAAAACTATTTAACGATAACATGAAAAAGCTGGAAAACACTATCGGAAAAATTAATTTTAAGGTCGCCTACGTCGAATCAAAACTCGCATTACTTGAAATGTGTGAAAAACTTATGGAGAATTATCTCTACTTAGAAGATAATCTAAATGATGTTTTAAATTCTATCACATTCGCGCGTTTGAAAATAATTCACTCTTCAATTTTAACACCAGAACATCTTATTACCTCATTACAGGAAATATCGCAAAACTTAGTCAAAAGTAACCTTTCATTGGCTGTAAAGTACTCGAGCATCGCACAATATCTGGAAATCATTGAACTAGAGGCATTTCAAACATATACCGATCTTATATTTGTGTTAAGAATACCTTTAGTCGAACAACATCCTTACACAGTCTTTCATTTATATCCTATCCCTATATACGATGAAAGAACAGGTTTACATCATATGCTATCCTTCACTCAAAAATATCTTGCAAAGAATGATGATTCTTTAATGTTTATTCCGATCAAACACTTAAGTGCGTGTAAACAGTTAGCCACTCGTAAGAAACTGTGTTCTGAACTTTACGCATATCCTATTGACACAAACGCGTTATGTGAAGCTCAACTTCTAAAGAACGTCCAGAAGGTATCCGACAACTGTAAAAGCTCACTAATATTCACTCAAGGATACAACATTCAAAAACTAGAACCCAATACATGGCTCATAATTACTTCTGAACCCATAAGTGTTACAGTGAATTGCGCTCAAACAAACCCAAAAACTCTTACAATCTCCCTCAACTCCATATTGACTTTTCAATCAGAGTGTAGTGCGTTTATAGGAATTACAAAAGTTCAAGCCGAATCTGGTAAACAAACTAATGTTGTAGAAACATTTCAACCAGTAACAGTGCCATTCAACTGTTGCGATGCAGTGCCAGAAAAAATTATAATTCCTGAACATCAGCCCCTAAAGCTGAACACACTTAATGTAGAAGAATTAGACGTAGCAAATCACAAATTGCAACAATATTCCAGAGACCTCGATGGTCTCATAAACCAGCCGTTTGTAACCAAAAACATCTCTTGGTTTACCTATACAATCATAGCTGCTCTCATGATCATAGCGGCACTCATCACTTTCCAAGCTGTCAAAAAAAGGATGGTAAACCCTCCAAAGGACTGCAATCCTGACCAGACTTCAGTGCCTCAGCCAAGACTCAAGTTTAGGCCTCTTTTGAAAACAGAACAAAGCTTAGAGACGCAAGTTTAGGTATACCCTTTATGTTCTGTAAAAACACCTATTTTTAATATTGATTTATATTATTAAGCTTTTTATTTTTTTATACAGTATTTTTATTCACATTTCCTTTTACTTTATATTTTATTTTCATATGTTTAGGTAAGCATTTAATATTATTCGTATTACTCATATTAACATGTTTTTGTTTTCATTTATTTACAAATTGATTTGATTTTTACCTATTACTTTATTTTAATTATATTACGTTTTACACTTATATTTATTACATATACCATTCAAACATCATTTTATATTATGTTTCTGTTCCTAAAAGTTGATGTTATAGCATCAACTTTTTATATGTAAGAGGAGTTGTTATATGCAAAATATATCAGCACTTAGTTCACACAGTCGAGAAGTCAACGGAATTTAAAGCGTCGGAAACCTACCCAGTAAAATCGCTGACTTGCATCAGCACTTTTGTCGATGTTATAAAAGCAAATGGAAACGATCTCGTGTTGTCATTCAAATAATATCACTTTTAGTACTAAGTCATTCAAATATTATCACTTATAGTATTAAGTATTTCAAGTAATTAATTGTTTAAATTTTGATTTTGTATGTTTTAAATACATAATCTTTTTTAAAAAGTGATTTGAATCAAAGTGAATATAATATATATATATATATATATATATATATATATATATATATATATACATATACATGCTTACGCGAGTAGATAAGTAGAACTACTTTCAGTACTATTAAATATTCTAAATAATGATGCATTTGTCAGTTTTTGTTTTTGTTAGATATGTGAGCGAACTCTTCTATATGGTATACGGTTGTAGGTGTGTGCGTGCGTGCATGTGATTTTAGGTGGTACATAAGCCGTTGTATATGTTACGGTAAATGTACACTCTTGGGAAATGTACACTTTTACCGTAAATGTGTACATTTCCCAAAAAGTTAGGTATATGTTAACGGAATATAATGTATATGTACATTTCCCGGCAAATGTGTACTCTTACCTTCATGTTTTAAGAAAAGGTGGAATACAAATAAATTAAAAATGTTGTTGCAGTAAAAACATATTTATTACAATAAACATAATACAAAAGGCTTTATTAACGAAAATTATTTTAATTAAAAATTGTAAATGACAAACAAAACATACTTTCTTTTGCATACCTATTATATAATATGTCGTAGGTTATCAAACAAATTATAATAATAACATAATTTCTTTATTTTAACAGTTAATTTTATAAAACTATAAAGGAACGTATAGAAATTCATAATTCATAATGATAAAAGTTTTATTTATTTGAGCAAGAATTGCTATTGTGGCACTTGGAATTACATAAAATTCCAGCATTTTTACAACTGCATTTTTTGAGGAATATGTTCCTTTACATGCATCTATTAAAACCACCAGTAAGGAACTGCATTTCTATAATTTCTCTTACCTATTTCTCAAAATCTTAAGGAATATCTTCGTATGATAGAAACTTTTGTTTGCGAATGGCGAATTCATGCCTAGAATAAGATTGTTTTAAAACTCCCTGTTTATTTCCTAATTTATATAAATATTTATAGTCATCTCTAGACAAAACAAGTCAAACTAATTTTTTTTTCATCCGTTTTACCATGATCAACGTCTGGAATGGAAACTATAACATTGTCACCAATCACAGCAGCAGGATATTTTTCTTTCGATTTCGTATTTTGTATGCTCACATTTACCAAAACGACATGGTCATTATGAATTCAATGTATATTTCCCTTATTTGAAATAGTAAATGTTAGTTGAATGCACAGTACCCAAACGGGGAGGCAAATGTGCACATTTACCGGAAAATGTGTACATTTGCCGCAATATCTACTTTTACCGTAACATATACATAGGATGGTTGAAATATAAGTTGGAATTTAATTAGTTATGCAGGGTGTTTCTAAAAATATTGTATTGGTACATAAGTAGTTGCGTATACAAGGTGGTTTAAATAAGAGTGGAGCAAAACTAGAGTTATACAGAGCGGATATTTGCAGAAAAATAGTTACAGTTATACAAAAGGGTTTAAAAATTGTCAGAATTAGTTGAATATACCGGATGGTTGAAATATAAGTTGGAGTAGAATTACAGTTATACATGGCGGTTTAAAAAAGTTATATAGGTTGGAATATAAGTAGTTGCTTATACAAGGTGTTTGAAGTAAGGGTAAAATTATTGTTATTCAGTTGTATCAAAAATGTGTTATATAGGCATAAGTAGTTAGGATATTTGAAATATAGGACGGTGTATAATTATAGACATGGGTTCAAAAAAATTTAGAAGTAGTTGCATATACCGGGTGATTGAAATAAATGTAAAGTTAAAGTCATACAGTTTGGCTCAAAAAGGTGAATTTTGTTATATAGGGTAGACCATGAGCAGTTGCATAAATGGAATACTAGACTTATGGGGAGAAATAAAATCATAGGTATACAGGAATAATTTAAACAATAGAAAAATAGAAAGAGTCAATAGTGAGGAGAGGATTTATACTTGTACAGGGTGGTTTTAAAGATTTCAGCGCCGTTGTGATATTGTATTGAGTTGAATTATAGTTGTACAGGGTGATTCAGAAAATGGTAGACCAATAAGTTATATATATATTGGAAAATATAGATAAAGAATACAAATTAAAGAGGGAGAAAGAGTAAGGAAGAAATAGAGAGAGGGATAAGAATACGCTAAAATTTTCAATTGAATTGTACCTTAAATCAGATAAAAAAGAAGACATGTCTGAAAATAGTGATTGATTGCACACGGTTTCTAAACGGTTTTTATGTTGTCAGCTGAAGTCGGCTCTTTTTTAAATATAAATTATTATATAGTGGCATTACTATATATAAAATATCTTTTACACATATCCGCACAATACAATAGAGTTCATATTTTATTAAGAATATCCTTTTTATGGCAATAAATAATATTATCTGCACATATTATTAAACGGGTTAACTTTTTGAACGAGCCAAAACTAAAATTCAGCTGTGAGTTCATACTGGAACGAATATCGCCGATAACAGGTAACAAGTCGAGGTAGGGCAGAATAAAATCTTTTTCAGTTGATATCATCACAGGAATATTTCCAAAATGAGCCAAGAAAATATATATGAACCGCAATATTGATTAAACAAACTATGTCAGATAATCCCTGAGTTCTACGATGACGCGATTTTATTAAATACGTTCTTAAACCCATGTGATGCAACATTTAATGTTCCAAATAAGCAACAAACATATTTATTTACAGTACATCTAAAGAATTAATTACAAGATCGCTGTTGTCAATTAAAAATGTTAGAGACCTAAAACCATTGGATATTATGAAAACAGTACTAAAAACATACTTCAAAGATTCCGCCATATGACAAGTCGAATATAACACCTTCAACAGAAACAAAAAGGAGGGAATGCTAATCATAAAACTATGTGCATATCATAAATGCAGATCATTCCAAATTATATACAATCATTAATCAACAATAATCATTAAGAGAGATCAAAAAGATGCACAGCAGCATTGGTTGACAAGGTCGCTCTACAAACGTTACTGGTTGGCCCTGAACCTCAGTTGGGTTCAGTCGTCTACGGCTTTTGCCCAGCCAATTTGGGCAATGCAGCTAATATCATAAAAACAGAATATCACTTGAGTTACACAGAACAATAAGAACCAAACTTAAATTAACCCAAAACAAATCATAATAAAAAATATTGTAATTACTGCAAAAACACGGGACACTTAATTACCAAATGTCGTCGAACTACCGTTATAGAAATGAGTATAATGCAAGCTATCACCGAAATCAAGGTAATAATTTTTAAAGAGATCAAAGATTTGAAAATAATATCCATAGACAGCACAGTGCATGTTATCATGATCAACGCTAAGAAAATAATTCACATTTGATCCAGCAGCAAGAGAATGGATAATATTTAAAAAGAAGAAGAAAATCAACATCAATTAATAATTTTGTTTTTACAAAGCAGCAGTTACAAATAAAAAATAAACTGCGAAATAAATCAAAGGGATCGTTTAAAATAATCAAATAAAAAAATTTCCTTGTACATATTGAACCTTTGTATTCGTATTATGTTCGCACTTGTACTCAGGGTCGGACTTCCCCTTCCAGACCGAGTCGGCGTCCCAACGCCAGGGCTGTAGCTAGAGTTGAATTTGAGGTAGGGCAGCATTGGTTACAGGTAGGGCGGAAGTAAAAAAATTATCACAATTGATCTGCCCTCGAAGCCCGGGCTCCTAATTCAATCACCATGTATATCACCACACAAGATGGTTGAACTTCCAGATTTGGATGTAGACATCCACGTCTGAGTAAGAGTGAGGTAATGATTATGGGTGGCGTGATACGAATAAATAGATAAGACCAAAAATACCATTTAGATCATATTGTTTCTGCAAACTTATTATAATAACTAACATAATAATAAAAAATATTTAAAACAGCTGAATTCTACGATTCGCCTTGTTATTAAAAACTGATTTTGTTCTTTTTTTTTTCAATGGCCAGAAATACCATACCAGCCATTCTCTCGTGACCCATTGACAGCCTTTGAGGCCTATTGATGGCAGTTAAAGTTGAAAACGGAGATTCACACACTGCAGTGCTACATCCTGTGGTCGCCACAAATGCAAAAAGTTCATATGTATCTTTCAACGCTTCTCGTTGCCTGTACAAAACTTGCAATGTATTTTCCATTTTATCCTCGTTACGACTGAAGTAAGCTTTAACCACACTACCGTGTCTTCTCTTGATGGAATTTTCAGACCTGAAAAATTAGTTAAAATTGAACATAACAACTTATTTTAATTATTAAATTTTTTCAAACTTACCCAATTTTTTCAGTGGAACCATTTTATCTACATCCAACTCATGGAGACAGCAATTAGTATGTCCAACGTTTCGAAATACTCAGACTTAAATGGCTCTTCGTTCGCTTCTATATTTTGTCTGGCCGAAGAACAGGAGGGGACATAGGTCAAATAATTATCCATCCGATTTGATTTTTTTGCTTGCCTCTTCGAGATCTGTGTCCTATTTTCAGATTCGCCGCAGTCGTCGCTTGTTAAAGACTTAGCTTCTTCCAGAATTTGATTATACATTTGATCTTCGACACACTTGATGATTGTTATGGCGTAGTTCAATCCTGCGCTTCGTCTGCAGGTTGTAGTGTGGAAAAGATTTTTTTTGCCACAACCCTGGCCAGTCCGAATTCCAGATCAAGCATGACTTTTTTAATACCGACACTCTTGGCGACGCCATCACCGTTGAATCTGAAATTTTTAATTTCTTTCAAAGTCTGCAAAATCGATGAACAATTTATCGTATACAACTTTTGTAACTGCCAAATGTTCAAACCAGCGTTGTTGGAGGAGTCCTTTTTCCACCATATAAGGCAGCTATTTTGCCATGTTGAAAAAATTCATGTAACATGATGCATTGGTCAAAAAATAAACGTATGAAAGTCATTTCTGAGATAGTCCTGATGACTACTAAGTGCAAGCGATGATTATAGCAGTGGACATAAGGAATTTTTCGGCCCAATTTATTATTTGTTCTAGTCGAAACTTTCCCACTCATTACACTTGCGCCATCATAGCATTCACTAAGCACACAAGAAGGGTAAATGTTATTTTCCGTACGGGTATTTAACGTTAATTCCGTGAAAGTGGCTGCATCAAGGTTTTCAGTAGTCTTAACCATCAGCGACGACACCATCCTTGACGTAACGTATTGCTAATCCAATATTTTCGCGGTTTTTTTATCTGTCGTACCATCTTCCATTAGAGTAAACCATTTCACGTGAGATTCATTAATATCTTTGACAATGGAACTTCGTACTGCTTGAACCATTGCTTGAATTATTTGAATTTGAATTTCAGGTGAACGATATGTTGCGTTTTGTGGTATATGAGTAAGAACCTCGTTCAAATTTGGATCTTTCATACATGTGTATTCAAATAAATTCCTTGTTCTCTTTCTTCTTCCAAAATATAATTTCCACGCAAAGCAATTCGTTGACAATTTGAAATTGTATTACTTCGATGATAGACTTCACATAATACCTATATTTTTCTAATATTTTTTGATTTATTAACGTTTGAACACTACTAGATGTAGATTATATTGTAATTTCTCCTGCCACATCGACATAGCTTGAATATGAGAAATTGATTTCTCATGTTTTGGAAAACCAGTTTTAGAATCAGTGGCATTTTTCCAGTTTCTAAACCCTGTGAAAGTGTACAAAGTCTGTTTGCTTCCATAAGGTAAAAATTGCTGACATGGATAGCAAAAGCAGCATCTTTCTCGACAGAATACTGCAACCATTTATAGCGCTTGAACCAATCGGAAACAAAGGCCCTGTAATGTTGTTTTGGATATGTGTCTAAAACAACTTGTTTTATTGTTTCTCCGATTTGTGCAATATCAGAAGGAATATCATAGCTAAGATTACAAACTTGTGTTCACCAACTTCTTGCCATGGAACTAGGAGTAGCGGTTGTATTTTGTGCTTCCACCTGTATTGAACAGTGAGGTTCTTCGTGGTCAATTTGCTCTTTAACTCTTCGTTTTTTTCCAAAGAAAGCCCATATATACATCGCGAAATCAATTAATCTTCAGTTTATAGCAATAAAATTAACAATTGTACCCATTTTTGACTAAAACACTCTTTACCATACACTTCAGTTAACCAACCTACAAACAATCCTAAGCAATCTCTAGTTTATGTTTATTTTAGTTTAGAATGGGATTCCCCGTACCATAGATTGCAATATGGTCCATCTGCATCACATATATTATAATTAAATAGACCCACCGCTTCATGTGATAGTGCTTCAAATGCCATCTATACACAAAACAAAGTATTACTATAATATGAAATGAATGTTACAAACTGTGGTATGTTCGGAAAAGTTTAGATATCTAACGCTACAATTTTTATTATCTCCAACTGTGAACAAACAATTTAATTATAATAATTGATCTTAGTTTTTGGTCTTTTTAAGGTAGGGCATTATGATTTCAAGGGCATTGTCCCGCAAGTTTTGGAAAGAATTATGTAATACTATAAATAAACATGTAAGACAAAACGGTCAAAGATAAAAATGAATACAAATAAATGGTTTTATATAAAAGACACCTTTAAGACTACGAATTGGTTTCTGTTTTCTGTTTTGCGATAATATTTAGTAGGAAAACCACAGTTTTTTAGAAACGCTAGGTTTTTATTTTACCGTTTTTGCATTACTCTGGTGTCCATATTCCTCAATGCCAAACGTGATGGTAAATGGGTTTGCCATAGTCGAAAAACGTAACGCTCGGTGAGAGAAACAGAAAACACAGTGGACGTGTCTAACTTTGTCTAAGTTGGCGTCTGATTGGTGCTTCAGCTGCTCTAGGCTGAGATAGATACGTCCACTCGGTTCCCTTTCTCTTTTATCCCTCCTTACGATTCCACTTGTACGAACGCTCATACCTTACGCATTCTATCTTTAGGTATTATATCTATGAGCACTCTACCGGCCTTTACGAAAGATATCGTCGCTTGACGGTGTACGCCTATATGCCAGATTAGAAGGTCCATTAAACTTGCGGGGACTCTAGCGGAATCCTGTACCATAATTTTTTACTATTTTTTTACCGTCATAAAAAATTTTACTCCGAAACCCACCCCCGTTATACCTTCCCCGCTTCCTTGACGCATAAGCTAGCGGAATATTTTATAACTTCAAGAGGAAAACAGCTATCGACCTAATTCCACCGCCACAATTTTTAGCTCGTAAAATACTACAAGAAGGTTTATAGTGGTTTTCGCAAAAATCACCCGGTACCCCTCAAAACCCTCAAAAATTAGTTTCGTAAAGATAGCGGGTATTTTATAACGGAATTAAAAATTTACCATAACTTTTTACTAATTTTTAACTATTTTTCCGCTATACCAATTATAATAATAAAAATTATATATAACCCCTACCCTACTACCTTAACGTTTGAGCGAGCGGAATATTTTATAAATGCAAGAGGGGAATAGCTATAGACCTAATTCCACCGTCATCATTTTTTTACGGTAAAATACAAGAAGAAGGTTTGCAGTGTTTTCGCAAAATTACCCTCCACAACCCTTAAAAATTAGTTTTGCTAAGATAGCGGGGACTATCTAACATAATAAAATAAAGTATACGGTTAAACTAGCGGAATATTCTGTTACTTCAAATGGAAAACAGCTATCTACCGAATTCCACCGCGATAATTTTTTACTCGTACTAGAAGAGGTTTGTAGCGGTTTTCGCAAAAATCACCCTATTCAACCTTTAAAAATTAGTCGTTAAAATAGTGGGGTACTTATAACAGATTCCAAAACAAAGAATACCATCACTTTTGACTACTTTTTAACTATTTTTTTACCACCATGAAATTTTTTATATCAACCTACCCCACTACCTTAAGTTTAAGCTAGTGGAAATTTTTTAACTTCAAAAGGAAGACACCTATCAACCTAATTCAATCGCATAATTTTTACTCGTAAAATACTAGAAGAAGGTTATACTGGTTTTCACAAAAACCACCTTCTACAACCTTAAAATTAGTCTGTTAAAATAGCGGGTACTCTATAAGAGAATCAAAATGGTACACCATAATTTTTTACTACATTTTAACAAACTCTTTAGCGCCATAAAATTGTTTACTTCTAAACCTACCCTATAACACCTACAGTTTAAGCCAGCGGAATATATTGTTGTATACTCCGTGGGTTCAATTAAAATTCCAAAATAATATTCATTACCACTTTCAATAACTTTTATTTACATCAAATATACACAACAGCTGATTCGATCAGAAACATTCTCTCCTGATTTCCTGATTCCCAATGTAGTTCCATCGGGACGCCAAAACTGAATAGCTGTTCTACTAGCACTGTCGCTACCGTGGGTGCTTCCTGGTTGGGTATCGCATATGCCTCAGGCCATTTGCTGAAGTAATCTATTGCGATCAGAATGTATGTGTTCCCCCTCACAGATTCGGGAAACGGACCGGCGACATCGATGGCAATTCTCTTAAATGGGACGCCCACATTGTACTGTTGGATTCTGCCCTTGGTCCGGCTCTTCGGGCCCTTACTGGCTGCACAGGTTCCACATTTCCGGCAACATGCTCTGACTCTTCGAAGTAATTTACCCAGTAGTTTCGCTGGCGAACTCTGTCTAGGGTTTTGTTCATGCCCAGATAGCCCCCGGTAATCAGATTATGTCTTCGGTCAGGATGTCTGGTACCTTTTTCTTAGGGGCGCCTATCGGTTGGCACCGTAAACGGCTGGGTGTGATTGGCCCTTGGCGCTCCGCTTGCTGATTGGTTATTACGCGTTGAATTGCTATAGGACGGGTCCGGGCCGGTACGGTGTTTAATAGAATTTTCCAACATTTCGATAGGTTCTGGACTTCATTGCATGCGTTTAGACTGTGAGGCCTCTTCGCTATTTCAATTGCCTCTCTTACGAGTCTTGATTTCGGGTGTTCTATATTTGCCAGTACTCTGGTATTCTCAACGTCTATTCGGTGTGTCGTGGTGGCGTGTTCCGCAATGAATGTTGTTTTCTCCTGCTTTCTTATGGCTTTCTGGTGTTCATCACGTCTAGCTTGAATTCTTCTGTTAGTTTGCCCCACATTGGTTTTATGACAGTCTGGACATGGAATTTCGTACACTCCCTGTTGTTCTAAAGGGATCGTCGTCTTCGGAGTCCTCAACACCGTGCTTATTTTTCTGTCTGTATTAAAAATAGTATCGATATTGTGTCTCCGTAGAATTCTTGCAACACTGTCCGTGGTACCCTTGACATACGGTAAATAAGCTTTGGTTATTGGTGTCACATGCTCCTCCTCTATTTGTCTCGGTTTTGACTTAAGGGCTCTTTGTATATTTCGGTATGTAAATCTGTTTTGTCTCAGAGCTGTTTTAAACTGTCCATTTCCTGTTTGATGTTATCCTGGTCAGCTAGTCTTTGTGATCTGGTTACTAAAGTCTTGACGACGGCTTGTAGTTGGGCTGGATGGTGATGAGAATTTGCATGAAGGTATCTGTTGGTGTGAGTTGCTTTCCTATATACTGTATGGCCAAGGGTTCCATCTTCCTTCCTATTTATCACAACATCAAGGAATGGCAGTTGATTGTTGGCTTCAATCTCCATGGTAAATTTATTTTGTGATGGATGCCATTAAGGTGGTCTAAAATGTGTTGAGGTGTTCCATTCATGAGGCCAAATCACAAATATCATCCAGATATCGCAACCATCGACTGGGTTTAAGAGTTACTGTTCTTAGTGCCAACTCCTCAAAGTCCTCCATAAAAAGGTTCGCTATTACTGGTGAGAGTGGTGATCCCATTGGAGCTCCTTCCACTTGTTTGTATCGTTGGTTCTCGTAAACAAAATAGGTGTTCATCAGACAGTGCCTTGTTAAGTCTACAAGGTGTTGAGGTGGTTTGTATTTTTCTATAATGATATCCAAGGCTTCGTCGATAGGGATGTGGTGAAAAGGGACACTACGTCAAAACTTACAAGAAGACACTCTGGTTGTAAGGCCGTTTTCTATGTATTTCGATGAAATGTGTCTGGGGCCTTTTATCTATGACGAATCACTTACTCGAGAGCGCTACTTGCATTTCTTGCAATACACTTTTCAAGACATGTTGCATAATTTGAATTTGAGAACTCGTTTAGAACTGAGTGGTTCCAACATGATGAAGCATCTGCTCATAACTCGTTATTAGTAAGACAACATAATATATCCAAACTCTTGGATAGGAACAAATAGCCCACGGGAATGGCCACCCCGGTCTCCCGATTTGGCAGTTATAGACTTCTATTTATGGGGTGCGCTAAAAAACAAAGTATACAAAAGAAAGTATGAGACAGTTGGTGACCTAAGGGAGGCGGTATTACAAGGAATTGAAGTAATTGATAGGCGGTCTGTGAGGAAAGCGGTAATGTCAATCTAAAAAAGATGCAATAACAATGGTGGACTTCTCGAACATAAATTGTAACCATTATTATGTACTTTAATTTCTTAAGTGTTTAGTAAGTACCTACTTATTTAGTTTTTTCGTTATATCTGATATACCTAATAAAAAAATCGTTCAATATTTATTGGAATAGTTATTAATAAATCAATCTATTTCATGGCTAACTACGTTAAAAGTGAAAATAAGAGGAGATAATAGCATTCATAACTCTGTTATTTTTATGAAGTATTATATCGTTGAAAAGCTCTAAAAAAGTCCGATTGTTTGAGATCATAGCCAACTATGGTTTCCATTCAAATAAAGAAAAGTTTGTGTCATATCTCGGAAACGAGAGCTATCACGCAAACGATGACATGACAATCATATTCGGGATACAATTCCCTTCAATTTACATATTTACACTTTTTTATAAAATCAAAAACAAAGGACCTAGAGGGATTTGACTAAATCGACAGACTTTCGTTTTTTCAAAATATTAGTAAGCCATGAGTTTTTACAAAAATCCGAAAGTTTCATTAAATTGGGCCAGTAAAACTACAAATCTTGCCCAATTTAACCATTGCTCTATCTCCGCTAGTTTCCGAGATCCTCATACTGATCATCAAAAAAACTCACCCTGTATATATTATATATATATATATATATATATATATATATAGTTTTCCTTATTCTGAAGTTGAAATATTGATTTAACAGTCACCTTAAAATATAAATACAGTTTTAAATAGAAATAATTATAATTGTATTTGATTGCTTTCATGAAAAACGATTAACAACTAAATAAATGTATTAGAATACAGAATCACAAATAAATTTTATATTAATACCTATAAAAAAATGTGTACATCAAATTATGTAGACAAATTCCAGAGTATATGAGACAATTTCTTTCAAATAATTAGTCATTAGGGTAATTCTTAATTAACTCTAACATAAATTAAATCACTTGATGAGTAATATCGAGATAAGTAAAAAGAACAATAATAATACTAAATTATGCAAAAATGATTTCATTGATTGGATGAAAATTATAGCAAAATATTACTTTGTATCATGCAGAACGTTTCTTAGATAAATTTTATTGAGTCTAATAAACATAAATAAATTTGAAATTATATTATTATTACATATCTAGTTCACTGTGTCTAACGTTATTTAACATTTTTGGGAACTGTGAACTGAGTTAGCGAGTTCTTATCTGAATCTTACAAAAGAATGGCTATATGCAATGAAAAAGCAAGAAGTAATAAATAGCGAACGAAACCTATGACACAAGCTGTTGAGTGAGGATTTGGTCATTCAAAATTTATCCTTAAAAATACTAAAACAGAACTTTGACAAATTGAACATCACGGAACATATACTTTGTTCAAATCATGAACTAGAACCACAACCACCGAGGATTTCAACCAAGAAGAAGGAATTCGATCACAGACGATTCCATCATTGAACTGTCCAAATCCAACATAAATATCAGTTTTCTGACCATTTTTGGAATGAATCGCGACTTGTGGTAGAAGTTGACGGATAGAAACGACCATAGCGAAAAACTTAAAATACTTCTTGTGAATCGTCAGTTTAATGGTCTTAAAATTCTCTCATTTTAATATACAAACTACGGAAATATTTACATTTCACATTACATTTTTGACTCAAAGTTAAAGTAAATTCTAATTTTATCATTTGAAGAGCTCTTGTCTTTTTATAATTAAGATTTTGGGGTTGGAGTTGAACGCGTGGGTTAAGTGACAATACGGATGAAATGCCCAAAACTTTTCCTTTAGGATATCACAATTGATGGAGCCCAAGGATTTTTGGATTGGTCCATTATATACCTTATTGAGAGACAATAGCGAAGTCATATGCTCAGGGATAAAAGAGTGCCGAAAAAGGAAAAAATCTAGAAACAACTTCATACATATTGCAAAGAAACTTCGTTCCAAGTGTTACTATCAGCTGTCTCACGACAGCTCTCGTTTTTTTTATTAATTAATATTTTATCTCAAGAATATTATAACCCTATTTTATTAATACTCTATTATAACAAAATAATTTTAACAACCATTATCAGTATCCATGTTTTATTTTTTTTGATTTTTATATAATTTCATATTCGGAATATTCCTGTCATTGCATGGTCCCAAATTTACGTAAGGGGAAAGAATGTTCAGAGTAACCTAATGAATAAAGCCATTGTAAAGAATTAGACCGTGATAAGCTTAGCTGATATAAGTGTTAATTAATATATGTTCTCACTCAGTCTCAGCCTAAATTTGATAAACAGGATGTCCTACAAAGCTGCGAGAAAGTACTAAGTAGTGTCTAATCAAAAGTCTTGGAAAAACTTGTAAATACTTTGAAAATGAGATTGGAGATTATGAATTTCTTGTGTGTTGCTGAGTGTTTGTTCTGCTGTCTTACTGCCTTGCGAAAGTGATTCCTTTTTGTTGTTAATGTTTGTTTGTTTTTAATAGTTTTTATAAAGGTTTGATGAGGTCTAGTTTCCACTTTGTCTGTTTTTATAAATTAAATAACGGTTGTATAAATTCGCGACTTGCTTCGACTACTTATTGCTATTAGTGTGGAACTTCTGATCACCGAAGAAGCTAATTTAAACCAACCGATACTTTTATGCTAATTATTCTTACCCATACCGAGCTCAGCTCCAAGCACCTGTTAAGAGTTTGGAACAAGATCACAAGGCTAAATGTAACGATAACATCAAAAGGAAGTGGACAGTTTGAACACACTCTGGAACAAAATGATTTACAAATAGGAATATACAGAGAGCCCTATATACAAAACCGAGATCAGGAGACGAGAAACACGAAACACCAATAAGCGAGTCTTACCTAACGTCAAGGCCACCACGGAGATTTGCGAGAATTCCAGGTAGAACTTTACTGACACTATGTTGAAGACAGACAGAAATATCAGCAAGGTGTTGAGAAATCCAAGGACACGAAACCCTTTAGAGCAATAAAAGTGTACGAAATTCCATGTGTGAACTGCGACAGACGATTCATGTCAGCATAGATGAGAATACCATAGAGCAAAAAGATAATGAAACATCGATTGTGGAACACGCTACTACGATTTCATACGGAACAGACTTTGGGAACACAAAATTACATGCAGACATAAAACATCCAACATGGAGACTGAATAGTGAGACAATAGAGATCGTGAAAAGATCTCAATCTAAGCACATCCAATGAAATCCAAAAATTACCGAGTTCATGGGAACTTGTATTAATAAGGTACACCGGTCTGTACGGTGAGTCAACTCGAGGCTACTAATTTTGAAAAAAAAACTACTGAGGTTATTATGCCAATAATTAGAAAATAAATTAGATAAGCATGATCAGATCTACATCTTCACTTCTTTGGCATATTTTCCTAATAAATTAAAACAATTTATAAATATTAAAAAAAGAAAAATAATTATATTGTTTTTAAAATATGGCAGTAACAAATTAGAACTTGTGACAGCTCATTCTCTTGATTTCTTTACATCCTTAGCCATAGTGGCAAACAATGTTTAACGTACAAATGGTAAAGATTTTTGCTTGCAGATATGGTGATACATAAATGTTTCATTTTAGACCATTAGTAATATTCTACTGCTAGAATACGTTGGTAGTTGTTCTTTATTAATTTTGTGGAAAAATGTACTTGTTTCTGTAAATGAACTGGACTATAACTAATATTTGCCGTTAATATAGATATTCAATCTCGTTGAGTAATCTCACTCACGTAGTCACCTTAAGTAATAAATTTCTACAAGCACTACCATGTAGACAACTGTTGTTTAGAGATTTCATACATATTTCATAAACATAATAAGTACCTACGGGCACACAAGCCGACTGGTGGTTTTAATAAATGAACCAATTTAAATGATAAATTAGTATGGAGGTAAACCTCATTGACAGATTGCTGTATATGCTTCTCATTAAAGTCCATATCATACAAAGTCAATAGCATTTTTAGCTTGCCCTGTTATTTATTTATTTGTTTGGGTCAAATCTAGTAATTAAAACTTCACCCCTTCCTGTTGACAAATGCAATATGGCCGCCACAAAATAGCGGATTAAGGATATATTTTTTTACATCCCTTGAATACGGGTATCAAATGAAGAAGCTTTGATACTAGCCTGATTTCCCACCAAGTCCAGATTTTGTATCGTGTCGAGAACTGTGTGGCGTTAGGTAAAGGTTAAAACGTGCCGAGGACTGTGTGGCATGACGGTGGATAAAAATTATATGTCGTTAGGGACTTGGGCTTATCTTGTTGTATATAGTCTTGGACCTGGGGGGTCGACCGTTTGATGTCCATTACTCGTGAGAACAACACGATTACAATTTACAATAAAAATAAAACGAAAACAAACAAAGAAGAAACTGCAACACATCGAAAAAGAAGGCTTGAAAAGGCGAAAGACAAATATAGAGCACAACGTGCAAAAAGAGAGTGAAAATGAAACTCATAGTTGAGTACAAAAACGGAGAGAACAGTTACCGTCAGAAACACCTGAATAACGTGAGGCCAGGTTGGCAGGGCAAAGTGAGAGACAAAGGCAGCTGGAATATAAATACAGAAACACCTGACCAAGGTGAGGCGAGTTTAACAGTAGAATGAGTAGTATCTTACAAAATGAAAAACAAAAAACTTAAAATAAATTAAGTAAAAAAGGTTTTAAGTAATTTTTTTTTAATTAAGACAATACTGCTGTTAATAATATACTGAAAGCTAAGAAATAATTCGGTAGGTCGTAGGTACCACTCATTACACCATTCTCCTCATCAATCTAGTTCATTAATCAGACAAAAAAAATCGTTGGGCGTAACGTAACCTGAGTAAATATGTAGGTAAATAGCATTTTTAATGATATAGCAGTTGACTTAATCGAAATTTAACGCGCCCAACGATTTTATTTTTTGTTTGATTATGATGACGAGAGTGGTGTGATGAGTGGTACCTACGACCTACCAAATTATTTTTAGCTTTTAGTACATTATTAATATCAATATTGTGTTAATTTTAAATAAAACGGTTTAACTTAAAAATCATTTTTACTTAATTTATTTATATTTGTACAAATAGGAGATTAATCAACAATTGTTAATGTACATAGGCCAACATTCTTTATTATCCCAACAAATAACAATTTTTCTCTGAAAGCCTTCATTGTCAAATATCACGTCAGGTCAACATATTATTTAAAGATCAGTATTATATACATTTTTATATGGGAAAGCTGCGCACGAAGGTGTTGCTGGTTAGTTATATATTTGAAATTTATTGCTTTGAAAATTGAATGAAGAATAAAGTTACGCCAAAAACGATATCATCAAGGTAAGTTACTTACAAAAGTCGCTTCCACTTTTAATGGCAATTCTCCCAGGTCAATTTAAGGAGTAAATAAAGTTGTTGCTACAGCTAATAGGCGGAATAATGATGATAAAAGCACATCACTTATCATTTCATTGTGCAGCTCTGCTCTAGAGTTACTCTAGAGGATTACAACGCACCTTTATGGAGATATGTATAAATTAATGTTAGAGTTCAAAGAAAATTATGCCGACCAATCTCTAAGTCAAGTGTACCTACTGCAACTCGAACATGAAAATCTGAAAATTGACGGTTGGTACATCAATCCTAACAGAAAGCGGTTATAACTACAGTGTTCATTAACAGCATAGAGACATCAAATTTCAAAAAAGTCAATGACTCTCACTGAGGTAAAAAAGTATAATGGATACCTCCTTCGTGCGTTAGAAATGGAAGCTATGATGAATTTTTCCAGAGTAGGGTAAGTGTTATTTTATAAAATCGTTGGAACTCAAGACCCTAGCCTGGTGAAAGGAGGGTACAGCAGATTCTTTCCAGAGTTGAGAACTATATGTGAGTTGGCGACAAGAGAGTAACAAGATCAGAGCTGTGGAAGCTGTTTAATATGTATTGCAGGAATAGGAACCAAACTTATGAGAATAGAAAAAAACTAATTCAGATCTGGACACAAAGGTTACTTTCAGTGGACTGCAGAGTTAGTTTATCACACCGTTCGTCATCTAGAGAAAGTCAATTTAATGTTAACCATCCACCAGCCCTCAGATCTGGAACCTCATGGGGGTTCTGTGAATACGCAGGCATTGTAGTCCTTTTAGGGTATAGTCAATGACAGGGATCATCACATTATATTCTCCTCTGGTGCTGCTGCATCTAATATCAAACACAGGATTTTGCTGGCGACCAAAATTTGGCTAATTGGCGATGACAACCAGTTGTAAACAATCATCAGCGAGTTTTTCTTAGTACATTGTGAGACTAAAGAACAAATCCGACTAGATTGAATTCCTCCTGGACATGTACCTTTTTAGGTAGCTTTGCTTCACTTTTGACTACAGGGCCAACGTATTGTGATTTAAAAAAAACTACGGGAAAGTAAGAAATGTTTCGGTGAGAATTGCAACAAAATTTTCGACAAGGCTTACGATTAGAGTTCATTTTCTAGAAGGAATAAAATATTCAATACTAGGGATTAGTAAATCATGGCTGAAAAATTAACTGCAACAAGCTAATTTTAAAAATTATTGTAAGTCGTAGTGACAAACGTCGAAGATTTGAGCTAAAAGATCGACGAGGATTGCAATAGGAATTTCAGAGATGTGCGGGATTAAGAAAAAATAATTCAGAAATAAAACATATTGACAAAGGCTGGTTAACACACTAACCTAAGTTTTACTCGCAAATGAATAAATATAAAGCTGCAACATCCGATATTGACGTATTATACGTTACGTAATTATGACTAGAGCTTTAAACCTCTCCACAGGGTAGCTGTAGTGCAGATAAGCGACGACTGATCAAAATATCTAGAAATATAGTTATAAGTTTTGAACAGAAATATCCGTAATCATATACCTCGAGATAATTCACATAGAACCTTAAGACACAGACAGACGACATTGTGGTTTGCGTTAAAAGTTATTAGAATAATCATAGTCGAGTTAGTTTTCAGCATTTGTATTTTTATTCAAATTTGGTCCAGGAGAGAAACACAAATCATGTATTGTAGGAGGATCGCTGTGCCAATTCTGTCTTGGCAGCGACACCTGGACAATGGCCAGTAAAATATGTAAACGGGTTACGAAGTCAATTTCAAAATGTAGATAGAATAGAAGATGCTAGAATCTCTCAAAAAGTATTGAGCCATAAATGTAAAGACAGAAGAAGTATAGGTAGACCAAGAAAAAGTTGGGTGCGTAATAGGCAAGAGCCTAATACCTTAAATGGATAAGAATAAGAAGTTGGTTGTAGCTATTGATTTTAAACAATTAAAAGTGTTTTGTAAGTAAATCGAACCTAAGTCCTATAAAATATTTTTTTCATTTTAATATTCTGCATATTATAGATCAGAAATCAAAAGCTTTGTGCATTTCAGAAGAATTGAACTTAAAATGTTTTATTATTTGAATATTTTATATAAATTTAAAACAAGTGTTTTATTATATTTTGAAGGACTCAGAATTCTGTTAAGTTTTCTTTATTGGAATTTTGTGCTTTCTAGTTTATTGGATTTTTGTACACAACGGTTTGACCTGTTTAGAAAAAAATGTAATGATCATTCGAAAGGTACATAATAAAATAAAAATTCTATTATGATAGAATTTTTATTTAGCTGTATTATGATACAGCTAGCTCAATTCCATTGAAGTCTCTGGTGGCTCATTTGCCTGAAATTTGTAAATACTTGGTCATCTGTGGCATGCACATTATTTTTTTTTGGAATTTGGTATTTTGAGACAATCCTAATACAACTACGATTTATTATTCCTTGTTATGAAACTGAATAGAAAATGGTCTTTACAAATTAATAACTAGTTACAAATGCCAATTGGATATTTTCCAATTAAACATTTATTTAAAAAAATCTTATTCAACCATATCAAATCTTGTGGGCATATAAACAGGTAAAGAATAATTTGGAAAACATATTTTTTTGCGGTTGTTCGTAAATTTCATACCTATT